>APFE030162788.1:0-13803 GCA_000404065.3 Pinus taeda | reverse complement strand
TACCAAAGGGACGAAAACTTGTTAGATGCAAATGGGTTTACAGAACCAAGTATGGACCAGATGGGAAAGTTGATAAACATAAAGCTCGTCTTGTTGCTAAGGGCTTTTCACAAGGTGAAGGCATTGACTATACTGAAACCTTCTCCCCTGTTGCCAAAATGAACTTTGTCTGCCTTGTTCTTTCCCTTGCTGCCTCTTTCAAATGGGAAGTCCATCAGATGGATGTTAAATCCGCCTTCTTGCATGGGGACTTGCATGAATAAACCTATATGGAACGACCTATTGGCTTTATAAAAACAGACTCCAGTCTTGTATGTCGGCTTAAGAAATCCCTTTATGGTCTCAAGCAAGCTCCTCAGGCTTGGTATGCCAAAATGATTAGCTTTCTTTTAGAATCTGGCTTTTCTAGGTGTCATTCTGACAATACTGTCTACACCAAGAAAGTGGGCAAGTCTCTTATCATTATTTTTCTTTATGTTGATGATCTTATCCTCACTGGTAGTGATCCCAACCTTATCAACCATGTGAAGTCCAACCTTAAAAAGAAGTTTGAAATGACAGACTTACGACACTTACATTATTTTCTCGGTCTTCAAGTCTTTCAATCCAACGAAGGTATTTCCCTTTCCCAATCCAAGTATGCATGTGATCTTCTACACCATTTTCACATGGAATACTATAAGCCAGCTCCTTCTCCCTTTCAGTCTGGAGTCAAACTTTTAGTCACTTGTACTTCCCCTGAAGATTGATGCTACCTTATACTGTCAACTTGTAGGAAAACTTTTGTATCTAACCCATACTCGTCCTGACCTTTCCTTTGTTGTTGGCCTTGCTGCTCGGTTTATGCAAACCCCACGTGAAAGTCATTGGAAAGCAGCTAAAAGAATACTTCGTTATGTTCGAGGTACAATTCAGTTTGGAATTCATTACAGTGCCAAAGCATCTCCTCTATTGGTTGGTTTCACTGATACCGATTGGGCTGGTGACCCTGATGATTGGAAGTCTACTGCTCGTTATGTGTTCACTCTTGGTTCAGGACCTATTACATGGGCTTGCAAGAAACAAGGTGCCATTTCTCTTTCTTCAGCAGAAGCAGAGTATCATGGTGCCGTAGAAGCTAGTAAGGAAGCCTTGTGGCTTCGGCAGATCCTATCAGAGTTTGGCTCTCAGCAGCAGCATCTGACTACACTTTGGTGTGATAATCAAAGTTCCATTCAACTATGCAAAGATCTAGTCCAGCATCAGCGTAGCAAACACATTGAAGTACACATGCACTTCATCAGAAAGCTCATTCATGGCCATGTTCTTGAAGTGCACTATTGTTCAACAGATGATCAAGTTGCAGATATCTTTACAAAGGCTCTCACGGAGGCGAAGTTTACTAAACTTCAATTTATGGTTGGAGTTCAGGAAGTTGTCACTAAGGGGGGATAGGCTCTAGTGCCTCCTTCCTTCTCCTATTGTGTCATATTTGTAAATCCTTCAATCCTATCCAAAGTTGTTCTTAAGGGGGGATGTTAGGATATTCCGACACATAGGAATAATTAAGTATAACTTGGTCTAGTATAGAGTTAGGTAAACTGTGTTTCTTTACTATGTATATTTGTAACTTACAATCTGACGGTCACAATATGTCGTGATCTAACAGTTCATTCTCTCCACGGTATTACCGACACTTGATCCGTGGCTTAACACTCGATTGGTCCATGATTTCTATTTAAAGCGCATGGAGGGTCATTTGTAGGTTAACCGTTCACGGGAGAAGCTTATGTAAATTTTCGTTCTTTTATTAATAAATTTCCTGAAGTAGCCGTGTTGGTTCAGGTCGTGGACTGTTTCCCTCTTTGAGGGTTTTAACCACGTCAAAGTACTGGTGTATTGATCTATGATCTGTTTGTGAGTGGTGTCCTTTGGTGTTCTGTCTGAGGAACTTACCCTGTAAATTCCTACATACATCCCATAATAATTGATGGTTTCTTTTTGCATATGAATCTAAAAGAAAACTGAAAGGCACGAAGGTAAGACAAAGATACATTCTTGGCTACTTCAAAACCTAAATTTCCCTTATCATTTCTATCATTTCTTTTGGAACTTAAGAAGGATTGAATTTATCAAATCTCAAAATAACAAAAAATTCGGAAATAAATATGTGGCACAAAAGACCAGTGATATAAGATTTGATAGATGTTCATGATATAGAGATTTGTTCGAAATCTTTTTTATTTTAAAGTAAATGATTGTAAATGATTTTTATATGGAGACAAATTTTGTCATAATGCGAGATCGGACCATGATTGACCGCACTTGACCATGGTTGGTTTTGGTTGACCATTGTTGACCATGGTTGAACCTGATTAATATTATAAACCCAGACTAACAATAAACCTAAGTGATTGATATTATGAATCCAAGGGAAACATAAACCCAAGGGATTAATGTTCAAACCCCAAGGGATTATGAACCCAAAGGACTAATATTATATACCCAACATTGGTACACCCTAATATAAATATTATAAACACTAAAATAAACATGGTTTATTTTCAGGGTGAGAAAATCCTTGTCATAATGCGAAAATCAACCATGATCAACCATGGTTGGATATGATTGACAATGCTTAACCATGATTGGTATTATAAATGTAAGGAAATAATAAACCCAAGGGATTATGGACCCAAGGGAATAATATTAAACACTCGGGACCAATATTATAAACCCAATGTATATAAACCTTGAGATAAATATTATAAACACAAAAATAAGCATCATTTACCATCATTGATTGTCATATTGAGACACTCCTTATCACAATTCCATGTTGGACCATGGTTGATCTTCTCTAACATCATAATAAACCATGGTTGACATGGGAATAATAAACCCAAAGGATTGATATTATAAGCCCAAGGGATTAATACAAAAAACTCAAGCGAATAATATTAAACCCAAGGGACTAATATTATAAACACAAGGTATATAAACCCTAAGTGGAGAAAATTTTTGTCATAATGCGAGATCCAACCATCATTGACCACAATTGACCATTGTTGGTTATGGTTGACCATGTTTGACATTATAAACCCATGTTAATAATATACCCAATGGATTAATACTAAAACCCCAAGGGGCTATGAACCCAAGGGAATAATATTAAACCCAAGGGACTAATATTATAAATTGAACATTGGTAAAGCCAAATATAAATATTACAAACACTAAAATAAACATGGTTTATTTTCATAGTGAGACATTCATTGTCACATGGCGACATTCAACCATTGTTGGCTATGATTGATAATGGTTGACCATTATTGATATTATAAACCTATAGAAATAATAAACCCAAGGGATTGATATTATAAACCCAAAGTAATAATAAACCCAAGGGATTAACACTAAAACCCCAAGGGATTATGAACCCAAGGGACTAATATTATAAACCCAACGTATATAAACCCTAAGATAAATTTGATAAACACTAAAATAAACATAATTGACCATCATTGATTGTAATATTGAGACAATCCTTATCAAAATTCCATGTTGGACTGTGGTTGACCATGGTTCACATCATAATAAACCATGGTTGACTGGGGAATAATAAACCAAAGTGATTGATATTATAAATCCAAAGGGACAATAAAGCCAAGTGATTATGAAACTAAGGGAATAATATTAAATCCAAAGGACTAATATTATAAACCCAAGGTATATAAACTCTAATTGGAAACAATTTTTGTCATAATGAAAGATCGGACCATCATTGACCAGAATTGCCCATGGTTGGTTATGGTTGACTATTGTTGGCCATGGTTGATATTAAAAAGCCAAGTTAATAATAAACCCAAGGGATTAATATTATGAACCCAATGGAAACATAAATCCAAGGGATTAATACTAAAACCCCAAGGGACTATGAACCCAAGGGAATAATATTAAACCCAAAGGAGTAATATTATAAATTGAACATTGGTAAACCCAGATATAAATATTACAAACACTAAAATAAATATGGTTTATTTTCATGGAGAGCAGGGAAAATTTTAAGAACCACCATAAATTTATATGTATAATAAATGGGTGAATCCCCATGATACATAGGAAAAATGGGAGGCGATTTTATCACTAATATATATATATATATATATATATATATATATATATATATATATATATATATGGCGAATCTCTCACTAGATTATATTATCTTGTAAAGTCATGGTGAATCTTTCAGTGAATTATAAAATCTTGTAAGATCTTGGAAAATCTTTCACTGAATAATAAAACATTGTGAAGTCTTGGCGAATGTTTTGTTAAAGTATGAAACCATATATGATAATAATAAACATATTCATTAAACTGTAATATACTAACATACATGTTTGGAAAAAAAAAAACATAATTTTTCACTCCTACAAACAATGTTGCAAGTTCTAGTGGCCATGTTTGTCATGGTAGGATAGACTAATGTTTTCTCTATCACTTTTGTCAAGCTACCACTTTTGCCAAGCATCAAAAATTCTTTCTTATTCCATAGACTCCAACTGCGAGATAAAAAAAAACACATCAAGTTTGTTTACCCCAACATGCCAACAAGTAGCAAGCCCCAACTATATAATATAATGAAGTAGTAGGTATCCCGAAGGCCTGAAGGGGATCTAATGGAAAGAAGTGACCATCGTCAGAAGCCTTCCAATAAATATACAAATATATAAATGTAGATTTATTATTATTTTAATTGTAAATCTTCAATTAAATAATAAAATTTAATTACGCTCTCCCAATACAAATTTCTTATTAGCATAATTCACTACCTTCATACCATTTTTAATAGCATTGTAACATGTGGATTAATTTCCTTTTTGGTGCACAATCTCTACCTTTTAGGACAATATCCCTACAAATCATTACAAAAAATTAAGAATAGCAGAGAAGATGAAAGATTGTACAAAGAAACATATTTTCCAAACAACTAATCCAAGATCAGTACCTTAACTTTTTCATGAAGATATCATATTGAGAATGTTTGAAAAATGGTGGGAAATATGGGCAGCAACTATCTCTCTTATGCAAGGGTAATGTGGAAAGTGTTAAGGTTTCATTGTTTTGAATTATTTTTTGTGAAATAAAAAAAACTAATATTATTGGAGATATCGATATTTTTTACTAAATTTTGTGAAGTGACTAAATGTAGCGTTAACCATTCACCTTAAGAATTTTTTTACAATATAATTTCCTAAGTCTATTTAATATCTTCATTATCATAAAAACCAACCTATATCCATCTTAACTCCACATCTACGACTCTTAGAGGGATGAAATCTATTTATCCCTCCCAGCACTTTGTAGACTTGGAATTAAGATTGATCTAAGTTGATAGAATTTCCCCTTTAAATAGACTATGATCACATGAATACCATGGTATTACCACGGGTCAATACCATGGGTTATCATAAACCTGGAGCTTAAAAACTACTATTAGTCATTTATAAAAATTAATAAAATTAATAATTGATTTTCATTTTATTTTTTATTTTAACCAAGTTAAAATGTTTAGGTGACATTAAATTACAAGATTCATTTTTACTCTTGATCAACCAAGCCCCGAGAGGGATCAAATATTTTTTCACTCTATGTTAGTTTACATATCACGATATTTGATCCAGAGTAAAGATGCATCTATGCTAGTTTAATTCCCCCCTTTAAATAGGCCACATTCCATGCGAATACCATGGTCAATATCTTGTGCCATCTTTATTTTTATTAATGCTAATATTAGGGTTAATAATGTTTTTTTTGCATGGTATTAATAATAATTTGGCCTATGGTATTTGGCCCATAGGCTTCACCTAAATATAACACATTTTTTGAGTGTTTGTAAATATAAGGTGGCTTATGGAGTAAATAAAAAGAAATGTTTTATTTATTTACCATATCTCTTATTTATTTATATTTTTATTAATTTACCATACCTCTTTTCTAAACATGGTATTTGGCCCATAGGATTCAACTAAATAAAACCTCTTTTTTGAGCCTTCTTAAATAGAATGAGGGCTATGGACTAAATGTAGAAAGAGGTTTACTTACTAACCATACCTATAGTTTATTTATATTTTTATTTATTTACCATACATTTGAAGTATAAAAAGAGGTTTTATTTGTTTACCATACCTCCACTTTATTTATATTTTTAATTATTTACACGCTTGCGTGTTCATAAATAGAAGGTGACATATGGAGTAAATATAAAAAGATGTTTTATTTATTTACCATACCTTTCGTTTATTTATATTTTTATTAATTTACCATACCTCTTTTATAAATATGGTATTTGGCCCATAGGATTCACTTAAATGAAACCTCATTTTTGAGCCCTCTTAAATAGAAAGAGGGTTATGGACTAAATATAGCAAGAGGTTTTATTTATTTACCATACCTCTAGTTTATTTGTATTTTTATTTATTTACCATACCTTTGGAGTAAGTATACAAAGAGCTTTTATTTATTTTCCGTACCTCCACTATATTTATATTTTTATTTATAACTATCATAAATACATTTTCTTGAAAATGAGAGTGAATGGAAGATTGTAGCTCCTAATTTCAAGGGTAAATTTACTTTTTTACCCTCTCCCTTAAAATAAGGTGGGATAACCTCCATACCTAAATTTTTTTATAAAATAAATTTGAGGCGATTTGTAACAATGTACTATGATACAAAATATTCACCCAATAAAAATATAAAACCCCTTAATTTAGCCCAAGGGCGAAAATTCGCCCCTAAAATTTTCCATGATGGTGAGACAATCCTTGTTGCAATGCAACATTCAATCATGGTTGGCTATGAGTAACAATGATTCATAGTATTGGCAATATTTGACCACATTTGATTAAAATAATTAAAATGTAAATATTATTAATTTTATTTATTAATATTAATATTAATATTTTTTTCTATGTAAGGCTAATTCTATTAATAAAAACAAAAAATATAATTACACCGAGGCCCCGCCTCAACCACTGTTGCTAGAGTTCATCAAGAAGGTCTAAATTTCCCCAGATTGGGGAAACCAATTTGACATGGAAAAAAGACCAATCATATATCCCTGGACTGTCACCGAAGGAAACCCATAGATAGGACTCGGATCCATGATTTGAAGCAAAAACCTGAAAAAGATTCAACACAGCACCACCAAAAGCGACAACAAAATGACAAACCCGCTAGTCAAACATAAAAACAACAAAAACAAATATTATCAAATAATATTTAGAATACCGTTGGGTCTGCATCATCGTATCGCACATATGAAGGAGTAAATGCTTCGCCCCTTGGTTTCCGCCAATGCGATATTGCGATGCGATTAGATCACAATCACATATTACTATATGTAAAGGCTCCTCCCCTTGGTTTCTGCCAATGTGATATTGCAATGCGATCTGATCGCAATCGCATATTACTATAAATAAAGGCTCCGCCCCTTGGTTTCTGCCAATGCGATATTGTGATGCGATCTGATCGCAATCACATATCACTATATGTAAGGGCTCCGCCCCTTGGTTTCCACCGATGTGATATTATGATGTGATCTAATCGCAATCGCATCTCGCTATATGTAAAGGCTTTCCCCTTGGTTTCCGCCGATGCAATATTGCGATGTGATCTAATCGTAATCGTATATTGCTATAAGTAAAGGCCTTGCCCTTTGGTCTCCCCATTCTACGATCGTCGGCGGTTCGTTGGGTGGCCATTAATGTTCTTGGAGATCACCTACCTCCAGGTGCGCTTCTTCCTCCTAATCCATTTCTTTCTTTACCAATTCTTGATATTCTAGCATCTGTTGTTCTATGGCTAGAGTAGAGAGTGTACCTGTATGGAGATATTTTCGGCTTTCCACTCCTATATTTGCCAATAGGTCAGCTACTTTGTTTCCCTCCCGGCATATGTGCTTGAGATTGATCGCTTTGTGGGAGGAGAGCCAGATTTCGATAAGTTTTAGTCGACTCTCCATTCTCCAGTGGTTACTCACCTTACTTGAGGTTGTTCCTTGCAACATTTTGGTGACCATATTTATGAGAATTTGTGAATCTTACTCTATAACAAGCGGGAATATACCCTTTGTTTGGGCTATAATGAGTCCCTACCATAATCCTTCTAACTCTGCCGAGTTGTTGGTGTCCCATCCAGTTGAGCTTAAGTAGGTTAGAATAGGAGTTCCTTTATGATCTTTGAATATTCCTCCAAATCCATCCTTTCCTGGATTTCCTTTCGAGGGTCCATCAAACTTTAGCTAGAACATGTGATAGGGAGGAGGAATCCACTCATCTGGTGTCCTGCTTCTTGCTTGAGTTTTCCCGTTGATTATCATTTCTTGGTTCCACAGCAAATTCCAATTTGTCCATATGGTTTTTTCCAACAGGAGAGAGGGAAAGTCTTCCTCAGACCATATTTGAAGAAGTAGTGTTTCCCTAATCTTTTAACATACTGTATTCCATAGAGATTCCAAGGTCATAGATTGGTCCTTGAAGATTCACTGGTTTCTCTCCTTCCATAGTGTCCACATGTGAAAACCCGGTATAAGCTTCCATAAGGAGTTTAACAACTTGCTCTTGAATGGGTTCCTTACCCAGTTGTGAATAGTAGAAACTATATCTCCTTGTGTCCTTCCGTCCTTTGGCATCTAAAGCTGACGTTTTCCTAGAGCTTGTGTGCTAATGGACAAGAGTTCATAAGATACTGAGTGGTTTCCTCTTCTTGCTTGCAGTTGGGACAGATGGAGGAGCCTTGGAAGCTCCTCTTCCTGAGATTGTCCCAAGTAAGGATTTTATTGTGACATAAGAGCCAAAGAAACGTCGAGACTTTTGGCCAAATATTGGGGTCCCATATTTTATTCCAGAGAGGGTGCTTGACAATGTGTTCCTTCATGATGATATGATAGGCCTCCCTAGTTATGAAGGATCATTTTTCTTCATAGCCCCATCTAAGAATATCCTTTTCCTCTGAGTATTTTATTCTTCTCTTTGCTAATTCAGTACTGAGAATCTGTTGAGCTGAGTCCGTTCCCTTTCTTATTATGTGGTCCGTGCTACATCATTACATGTGCCCTTGCAATGTGGAAGGAAGCCATAAGTGCTTGACAGTATTATAGGTTTGCATTTCCTATTCCGGGATTTGATGAGGTAAGATCAAATCCTTTAGTTTGGGTTTTTGTTGCCAAGAGTCGTCCTAGAACCTTGTTTTATTGTTGTCCTTCACTTCCCAGAAGCTATGCTACTAAATTAAGAGCTTGTGCTTCTTGGTCACATTCCAGATTAGAGAACCTAGGTTGACTTCTGAAATTCGGATTAATTCTTCAGTGGGTCAACTGTTGGCATACTTTGTAGTCCATAGGGATGCCCAAGGGGTGGATGGCATAGTAAGCCATTTCCACTAGATGCAGGTGCCCATAACGATATTGTTGTGGTAAGGGTCCCACAGACCCATTCCACCAGCAAGCTTCGGTAGGCAAACTATGTCCCAATTGACTAGGGCCCATTTGCATTTTTGATCTGAGTTGCCCAACAGGAAGGATCTCTGTAGGCGTTTGATCTCTTTGAGAACCCATTTGGGTGTTTCTAGGATCGAGAAGAGATATAGCGACATGGATTGTAGAACCACCTTGATTAAGACAAGGCAACTGGCCATATTGAGAGCCCTATGAATCCAAGAAGATAATCAAGCCTCCAGTTTTTCTAAGAGCATTCTCCAAGAGGAGTATTTCATAGCGGAGTCAGTCATAGGAGTGCCAAGATACTTGGAAGGGAGAGCAACAATTGAGAATCCAAGAATACGAGCTATAGAAGCTTGGGTGATAGTGGGGGTATGAAAAAACAAGATTTGAGATTTGGACTTGTTTATCTTTGCGCCATAGGCCTCCGAAAAGTCTATTAATAATTAATTGAATTTTCGAGCTTCTTGGACTTAAGGGTGACAAAAAAGAATATTTTCATCCACAAATTGTTGATGAGTGAAGGATGGAGTGTTAGGAAATGACAGGCCTCTTAGTTTCTGGGAAAACAGAGCAGCTTTAATACTGCAGCCAAGACCTTCCACCATTAACACAAAGAGGAAGGGGGAAAGAGGGTTCCCCTGTCTGATAACCCGAAAAGTCTAGAAAGGTGATGAGGGGATACCATTGATCAAAATTGAGAAAAAAGAGGAAGAGATGAGACTCATGACCTAGTGAATCCAAGTTGGGGAGAAACCAAAGGCAGATAGGGTTTTTTGAATATACATCCAACTTAAACTGTCAAAGGCTTTTGAGAGGTCGATTTTAAGTAGCATACTTGATTTCTTGGAGTGCTTCAGGGAGTGGATGATTTCGTGATTTAGGATTATGCCGTCCGTAATCTGCTTTCCTTCTACATATCCTGACTGCTCCGGCGAAATGAGAAGTGGTAGTAGCGATTTGTGTCTTGAAGGTATGATTTTGGAGACTATCTTGTAGATGACGTTGCACGGGGTAATGGGCCGTAATTTGTCAAGGGTGTTAGAATGAGCTTCCTTTGGGATAAGGGCTATGAATGTGGCATTCGTAGCTGGGAGCAACCACCTCATGGTTCTTGATTCCTCTACAATCTTCCAAACTTCCAATTTAATTAGCTCCCAAAAATTATGGAAAAAGTTGGAGGTAAATCCATATGGCCCCGGTGTCTTGCCTTATTTCAGTTGATGGACTACATTTTCCACTTCCTATAAGTTGACCGACCTGAGTAAGAGCTAGTTGTGCTCCTCTATGACAAGTTTGGGGATGTTCTCTGTGATTTTTCCTATAGATTGTATTTTGTCCACCTGTGGTTCTTGATGATCTTACTTAAAGTAGTTGAGAAGTTTGAGCTCGATTTCTTCATGTTTTTCCACTTTTACCCCCTGCTCATTTTGGATGTGACTAATGTTGTTATTCATTTGGCATTGAATAGTGGAACGGTGAAAAAAATTTGAATTTTTTCCCCTTCCTTTAGCTACCCGATTCTCTCTTTTTGCCTCCAAAGCATTTCTTCTTGTTTGGCCCTCTCTGAGATCTAATTTTCAAGAGACTTTTCCTGTTCCGAAAGTTCCTCTGATCTTCCCTCTGTGATGATGTATTGCTACAACTGTTTCATATCTTGATCTAGAGCAATCTGAGCTTGGAATATGTTACCAAATGAAGAATGGTTCCATCGTTTTATTTTACTCTTGAGGTATTTAATCTTCTGCTGAAATTTGAACATGCTTGTACCATTTGGCTAAGAGAATTTGATCCATTCCGAATTTACTAGATTGACAAAATCTAGATGTGTCATCCATAAAGCCTCGAAGCGAAATGGCCTGCGGGTAGCATTGCCTGGTCAAGACCATTGGAGAGAAATTAGCCAATGGTATAAGCCTGTCAGCAGCAGGATTGAAGCTGAAAGGTCTCCCCCTAAGTGGATTACATTGTCAGAGATTAGGAATCTGTCTAGGCGAGACGCAATTTGGTGCGAACCAGCTCTTTTGTTATTCCAGGTAAAAATGCCATTGTTGAATGGTATGCCAATAAGCCAATTGCTTTGAATGTAATATTTTAGATTTTTACTTTCCTTGTCCAGCTTATTCCTACCTCCTCGCTTTTCTTCCATCTTGGTTATCATGTTGAAGTCGCCCCCAGTGATCCAGAGCGGATGAGACCTATCAGTATTGATTGAGTAAAGGGTATTCAGAAGTTCTACCTTATGAGTTGCTTCCTGGGGAAAATATACATTGATTATGTGACCATGTATATTGGTTTCTGTAATGTGGAAAATAGCTTGAAGGAAATTCTTGTTTGCATGAATGTTGTTGAGCTCGATGGTGCATGCATCCCAGATGATTGCTAAGCCTCCTGATGCGCTAGAAGCATCTACTGCTATTGCTATACTACTCGGCTAGACTTTTGCAGCAATTCGGTCTAGAGAGATGGAGTTGCATTTAGTTTCCTGCAGAAAGAGAATTTGGGGCTTCTCTTGCTTTATCATGTTCTTAATTAGTCTTCATTTCCCAAGGCTATTGAGCCCCCTAATGTTCCATGAGATTAGCTTCATGGTTGAAGGTTGGAGAGAGAGTTGTAATACTTTGTGAGCTTGGAGTACCTGCCTGACTCCACTAGCATTTCCCCAATGCGAATGGTGTCTTGAAGATCTATTTTCCTCCCTATCTTTTTGTTGTCTTTGATTATGCTTTTCCCATCCCAAAGACCTCCAATTTTAATACCTAGGGATTTTTTCCTTTGAGCTCTGGAGAGAATTACTTCCAGATTCTCCAACTGTTGCTTTGGGATTTTATCATAATTTTTTGTTTTGCATGCCTACTCTAGACCAAGAATGTCCAAATCCCCAATGTCTATGCTTTTTGGTTCTTCTTACATATGTTGTGTGTCACTTATATCTTTTGTTGTTTCTGTTGCCGTGAAACGGTCAGGCTACGATTTGTCTACCTCCATTCCTTGCGAGTACCAAGTTGGGACTGTGTGCTTAGCCGTGGAGGAAGGATCTATGGGTAATCGTTTTGTTGGGATTTTTTTGGGATCAGAATGTGCAGGTTGTTTGTTCATCATGGGATCCTTCTCAGATGGGACAAGGGGCTCAGGGTTGTGTACTTCTTGTCAGGCTAGCACTTCAAAACTGTTGCTTATAGAAGGTTTTGATGAAATGGCTTGAGGCTTCTTAGGGATTGCAGCAGGTTTCTTGTGATTTTTCCTACAATTGGCAACTTTAGTGAAGCCAGTCAGATCCAGCTCCTTCGAGGCAGTGGTATTCGAGGGTTTCTGGTTTACAGGACAGTCTCGAAACAGGTGACCTAGTGCATGGCATCTCCTGCATCTGAACAGCACATGTTCATAATCAATTAACTGAACCCATTCAACATCGTCATGAAAAATACTTACCACATCCGAAAGTGCCTTGCTAAGGTGCATATAAATGCAAATGCAGGCGAAGGAGGTATATCTTTGGAGTTTTGTTTCCTCTTCCATTTTGACAAATTCACCGAGACCATTTCCTATGGTTTGTAACATCTCTTGATCCCAGTATTCCATTGGGAGTGAGTAGAGATAGATCCAGACTAGCGCCCAGCTGAGATCTTCTTTTTCTGGATTAAAGCACTCCACCCATCCCCTCAAATATAGGCTAGCTACGTTGAAAAAATAAGGGCCGCCATCTAGTACTCAGTTTCGGACCTCCAAGCAGTTAAATATGGTCGTGAAGAACCCTTTAGGTCCTAGCTACAGCGTTATGTGTCCTTTTGGCTTCCACTTCACTGTTATCCAGCCATGCAGTGCTTTCTCTGTTGGCCACAATCCTATGAATTTTCCTATCAATGCATGATCTCTCATGTATTAGATCTAAGCATTGATCCGATGACTTGGGAGCTCTATTTTTGGGCATTCAGTAGCAACCGGTTTACAGGTGTTTGAGGTGACCTGGGGGTTCTCCCTTTTGTTCGGCTTGGCATCTTATGGATCTATATTCTCTCTGTCTCCATTTTGATCAACTGAGCTAGTTCCTTCCTCACGTCTTTGAGGAGAACCATTTGCTTTGGGGGGAGGTTCATCATCCTCCCCCTAGCGGGTATTCATGATGCTCGCACTACTTCTTATCGCGTGCTGCCTTTCATATTACTGGTGGTATGACAGTATTGCAGAAGTCTGCTCAGGTCTGCCATTGTAGGTTCTGCAGAAACCCTAAGTCACCATTCCCTTAGACTGACCTCTCAACTTCATAGCATCGATTTTATCTCATCATTGATAGACATCAATTCATAATATTAATATTA
>APFE030162780.1:0-42972 GCA_000404065.3 Pinus taeda | reverse complement strand
TATTCATAATGTTTATTAACTAGATATAGTTCATAGTTCTTTATTATGATATGTGAGATAGTTATTTTCTATATATATTTTTTTCATATTCATAATGATTATTAACTAAATATAATTTATAGTATATTTATTACTTACTATACTAAATGAGATGGGTATAGAAAATATAGTAAATTTTCTTTTATATAATCACAAGTCCAGTCATTTTAAGAATTGCTATTTCTAAACCTGAGATGGCCTATATCCCAATTTCTTAACCACAACTTAATCTCACAAATTATGAACAAACTAATTTCTTAATAAAAACCTAATCTCACAAATTAGGAACAAACTAATAAACCTAAAAAGCTGCTATAATATCATATTCATTCCCATACCAAAGTCACCAAACTTAGACACCACATTGCTCAAGAATTCAAGACATTTCACGTCCCCAGTGTGCATGAAGACGCAGGCAGTAGAAGCAGGTGAGCCTGAGAAAGACCCATCCTCACTCTGAACATCCATTATTCTTTCCTACTCAACTATATCTTGGATTCCCTCCAAAGAATACAGCAATGGCGACGGAATGGTGTAAATTTCCTCCTTGGAAAGCCTGCAAATTAATTGCAAAACATTTATTAGACTTTGCATAACCGTTCCAGGAACTTAGAAAGTTAATTGGTTGTCATTTTGAAGAATAATAAAAAGTACAAAATATTTGATCAACCATTTGGATAAAATGTAATATTTTTGTATAATTTTATCATTAAAAAAATCTCATTTAAGATTTATTTAATTTGCTTAGATTTTTTTATCACAATAACTAAAAAAGGGTCTTGGCCCGCACAAAAACTTTACATGTTAAAATTTTGAATCAGAACGGTTTGAATGGCTAAACCTCCCTAACAGGAACAAGAAGTCTTACTTTGCTAATCTCTCTTGCCGTTTCATCTGCAACTTGTGTATATAAGGCAGGTCATAAGGGAGTTCAAGTTGGAAAGATTGAGCTTCTCTCAACAGAAAAGGAAAGTTGATCTCAAAGTCTGTTACCAAGCTGTCTTCATCACTTTCATCCTTTACTAGATTGCTTCTTATAAATTTAATGCCTGAACACATGCAGAAAAATATCAATACACTAAAATAGGAGTATAGGCCGGATATCTATCTACAATGTAATTTTATTTCCTATGATAAAATTATGTATTTTTTTCAAGGGAGAAATGCAGATAAATATCAAACTTAAAAACAATCTGAAATCCAGAAAATTAGAGCAAGGCCACTTTCTCTCTTCATTTATTAGCTTAGAGGTTCGGTTTATCATACATCATTTGTGAATCAGCAACGTCTGAAAATTCCTATTTATTCTGGTTCTTACCTTGTTGTACTTGAGCGTCCCCAACTTTCCATTTAAGGAGCGCAAGAACAGAAGAAAGAGTGGCAAGAAGGCGGTCCAACAGCAGAAAATGAGACTGAGTCCCCCATGAGCCATCTTTTAACTGGTTTTTCAAAATCCAATCAACCGTTTGGGGAAATTGCGGGCGGGGAGAGCCATCAATGGCAGACACCCTCGCTATCCATGCTGTGTGATACGCAGATGGAGTAATCATTAAGTCTCCATCTCCTGCAATGGCTGTATTAAGCATCGCTTTAATCTCGCTAATAAGGGCCTCCGCGCGTTCTCTGTAACTAGAATTCTGAGAACAATTAAAGCGAAGAAGTTATCATGATCAGCATATAAAGAGAAGAACGAAGTATCTTATTAACAATTAAAACGCCCATGTAGATTAAGTTGGAAATCAATTTAGAAGGGTTAGTTATCTTTTTTGTTTGTTTATTTGTGATTTTTCGAGTTTAATTTATTGCTTGAGGAGTTGTGATTCAGGGGTATCTAGGTTGTTTGGCCATACCTAATTATTTTTAGCATATATCTTTTCCTAGCACAATGCACAAATCTTTGGTGGCTTTGTGGACAAGGCTCATTCTCAACCAGTTGTGCTATCTCAATTGCATATTTTAGAAATGAAAGCTAAGAAGTTACCACATTCAGCATATAAAGAAAAGAAACATAGTTATCTTATTAACACTCTATTAAAAAAAAAACGTAGTTATCTTATTAACATTCTATTTAAAATGACGAGGCTCATCCTCATCTTATTAACACTATTTAAAATGACGAGGTTCATCTTCAACTCGTTGTGCTACCTCAATTGCATATTTTAGAAATGAAAGATAAGAAATTATCATGAGAGGCTCATCCCCAACTGGTTGTACTATCTTAATTGCATATTTTAAAAATGCAAGCTAAAAAATTACCATGATTAGCATATAAAGAAAATAGGATAGTTAATAAATGATCATGAAGATGAACACAAGAGAGTATGTAATGAAATGAAAATACTTGATAGAAATAAGAAAATTGGCAATGGAATGAAAACATTATTACTCACAGCATAAGGTGATTTAAGAGAATTCACAAACTCATAGCCCCAGACATTAGGATGAGGATTGGCCGTCCTCCTGATCAAACCGTTGCTACTCGACAAACCACAAGCCAAACTGGAAACTGGTGATTGAGCAGACAACGTAGCCATTTTTCTGAGCGCAATTACCAAATGGAACAGAAACAACTTCAACTTTTTCTATTTTCTCGTAGACAGAAGCTGAGATCGAGTAAAGCTTTGATATTACACAACGACGGCGCATACGACAAATGAACGAAGATTGATTTATCCAAAGCCACAAGAAATTAAGCGGTGGGAAAGTGTAGTCAGAGTCCCCGGACAACTATCTTTCATTCTGGGAATAGTTCGCGTAAAACGACCTTTCATTCTGCGAATAGTTCGCGTACAACTATTCTGCGAATAGTTCGCGTACAACTACCTTTCATTCTGCGAATAGTTCGCGTACACGTGATTAACTATTTTTAAAAGTCAAATTATTTTTTATTTTTTAATATAATAAAAATTTATTATATATTGGATAGAGCCAATTTAATTATTTTAATTCATAGCATGAGATTTGAATTTAAAATTTCACTTTAATTATTAACATGACATTTGAATGTACACATTATGGATATTGCAAAAAATAAAATATATAATGAATCGATCATGACTTCAAAGTATATCTTCATTTCTTCTCATTACACTTCTCATCACACTTGAACCTAAAATTCTATGAAAACTGGATCTCATGAGAACCAACTAATTTACACTTCAAATCATATCCTCATTTCTTCCGATTACACTTGAACCTAAAATTCTATGAAGACTAGATCTCATAAAAAGCTACTAATTTACACCTTATAGGTATTGTCAAAAAATTAATGTAATGGATCCACCAAATCTAGTGACTTCAAATCATATCACCAATTCTTCCCATACTTTTTGAAACTAATACTCTATGAAGACTAAACCCCACACGCACTAACTAATTTACACCTCAGATATAAATATCTAAAAATCAATATATAATGGAGCAACCAAATACATTCACTATTATGTAAAGCTTCAACAAAATCCATCAAAAAAATAATGGTAGTTACAATATAATGAATACTTCCATTATCTACCTTGATTGTAACCGAAACCTGTAGATTACATCTTAACAAACCTACTTTATTATTACTAATGTTGTTGAGTAGCTTGATTGTAAGTTATATGTATATTAAAAACTCAAAGCTACAGATTACATCTTCCCAAGTCTATTTTGTCATTACTAATGAAAGTTGTTGCTTGGATTTCACTATTTTTTTTGCATTTTGAATAATATATGGACACAATAATATATTGAAAATTTATCTTATTAACATATATATAAAATGTCCAATAAATATATTCTATAATGTTCAAAAAATTACATTGAATAAATCAATTGAAGTCCATTAAAATTTTTGATATAACATTTAGTATTAATGTTGTGTCATTATTCCTTTTTATATACACATTTAAAATAAGATGGGTCATTATAATCTTAAATAAGAAGGGGTTTGGAGGAATGAAGTCCACTATAATATTTGATATAACATTTAGTATTAATGTTGTGTCATTACTCTTTTTTATATATACATTTAAAATAAGATTGGTCATTATAATCTTAAATAAGAAGGGGTTTGGAGGAAGAAGCCCTTGTTCTTGTGTAGTGAGTGTTAGTTGTAGTGTAAGTCACATTATAAGCTAGTTAGCCCCTTCATTACATGTTACATAAAGTATTACTAATTTTTAGTATTAGTTAGTGATTAAAAGACCTTACCCTATTTCGAAGGAAACAAATAATTCTACTTCATTACATTAAGGTAGACTAAGGGGATAATTCAACTTCATTACAACATGTAAATATTTTGAGAAATAATACTTAGCCTTATGAATCTATGTTTTCGAGGAGAGTTTTGGGCTATGCCATTTAAACTAGTTTATTTGTCATTGCATCTTACATAGCTTGGGTGCTCTTTAAGTTGGGTTAATCATATTGTGTTTTTTGGGCTATCAATACACACCCCATAGAAGAGTAATAAATGTAGTATATGCTAGCATATACACCATTGGATATAAAGATATTTAAATACAATAAAGTATATGCCAACCTATAAAAAATTTATTACTCTAACATGGGGTACTTATTGTTTTCTCATGTATGTGGTTGTAAGCCATTTGAACATCCAAAAGCTGCTCAAACACCAAGGTGTCGACTAGTATTGATTTTCTAGTATCATATTCAATGCATATTATTGTTAGAAATAATTATTTAGTATTCATTATTATTATTTTTGGGTTAATCTCTTTTATCTATGTAACATTTCCAAGTGGTTCCTCTTTGTCCATATAGATTCCCATCCTTCTATAAAACCACTTTCATACTTCCCTAATATTTTTGCTTCCAAAGTGTGAAACTTTACAAAGATCTCTCCAATAACATTAGAGAAATTTTGAGGTCTAAAATGAGTCTCAAAGCAAAAACGTACAATCAAAAAAACTTTATAAGAACCAATAGGATTAGAGTTGATGATGTCAACCATGGGGATGATTCACCATTTTTGGAGTTAAAAAGTAAAAATATTTAAAAATAAAAACTAAAAAACATTTTTTCAACTTGTATTTTCAACTTCTCTCCCTACAATTTTACTCAAATTTCGAATAGGAGCACTCGTTGGATGTGAAATTTAATTCCTCATCCAAGGAGTACCCATGTAGGGAGATAAGTTGAAAAACTAGTTTTTTCTTTTTTCCCTCTCAAATTTGTTGATGTAATCTAGTCTTATTTTATTATTTCCACTATTATTTAATAATATTCTTAGGGGACCCATTTTAGATCTCAAAATTTCTCTAATAGAAGAGGTAGTGATGAAACTTTAAAATGGTGAAAATATATACCGTGTCAACAACTCTCAATATATATGAAAAACAAGATTGAATTTTAACACATACACACAATTTGAATTATATGTATTTAATTTCAATTAATTTCATTACTACAATAAACATATATATTTATTTTAAATAACACTATTATAATTGTTGATACTTTATTAAACAACAATAATTATTTGCATTCATTTTGAAATATGATTTTAATAATTATATAAATAGAATGCATATATTTATTTTAAATGACCCAATTATAATTGTTGATACTTTATTGAACAACAATAATTATTTTCATTCATTTTGAAATATGATTTTATATTATTTTAACAATTATATAGACAAAAACCAAAAAAGAGAGAACAATGAATCCTTTGAAATTTTAAAATTGAGCAATCTTTAGTACAACAAATTTTTATTTGTAAGTTGCAAACAATTTATATTAATATAAAAAAAGAATTACATTCTCAATATCCAAGAGAGTTGAAGCATTAATACCATAATTCATACCCTTATAAAGACCTAAGAAAAAAAACCTATTTTCCAGCCATTGAAATATAACAATAATATCATGTAAAGAACAATAAAAAAATGAACCACATGGTCAACAAAAATAATGGAACCACAAAACTACAAGGCGAGGAACTTGATTGGATGTGCCATTTTGCAACAAATCTTGGATTTTTCACTTGATCTCTTCATTTTCCAGAATTGAGCAACAATATATCGGCCCGTTGGGAATAGGTGCTCTGGGAGTTAGATCAATTGAATGCTTGACCTGACAATGAAAGGGTACTCCTGTGGGTCAGGAGAAGATGTCCCTATATTCTTCCATGACCTCATCAATTTGCTTCTGCTACTTGGAGGAACCCTTCCCCGGGATCATGGATGTTGCTACGACCTTCTCCTTATTTTTAGAGTGAATAAAAAAGAAAACAAATTTCCCAGCCTGGGAGATGACCTTACTACATTTCTTAGCAGAGATCAAAGAGATGGCGGTAGGTGGGGCTACCTCCGGTATCCTGTATAACTTAGTACCAAAAGAAATAAAAACAGAGTGAGGTCTAGACTCATATACAACATGTCCCTTCCATATGTATGGTTGTCTTAATAATACATCACAAACTTCAAGAGGATATCTTGTCCTTGGTGAAGCCACCCGATGGTGTATTGTTGTGGATGTGCTATAGTTAGTAGGCCTAACTGTTTCACCTTTGCTGAAATGAGGTTTTTTTGGCTCTCGTTGTTGACAATGAACTGCAACGGAGACCCCTTCACCCACATATGTCAGTGGAATATGTGCTCCCCCTCTTTTGAATCTTCAGGCTCAATATTCTGGATCTTAATGGTGGCCACAGTGGCACTCGGCTCCACGCCAATGATATGCTTCCCTTTTTCATTCCCCTTATCAGCTTCTGACTTAGAGTCAGAACATGCGTTGGACTCAGAAGCCTTTAGCTCGACCACCAATGACTGCTTGGCCCAACACTCACTTGTGTTATGAGTGGAGCTCTTATGGAACTCACACCACTTTCCCATGTCTTTCTTTGTCTTTGTGGTCTTGTTATTTTCTTGTGGCTTCGGCGGGTTATCTTAGGTTGCCCTGCCTTGGAGTTTCCCTTTTCTCTACAGTTTGGGGGCACCTTTCCCTCGCTTCAGATTCACAGATCCAAAGTCTCGCATTTTCTATTTAAGCTTATGCTTTATCTTGACAGCGTATCGATACGTCGTGCCAAGCGAGGAGATGTCCAGGAGCTCCATCTCATCATGGATGTACCTTTCTAGGCAGTCGTGGTACTTGAGTACCAAATGTTTCTTAGAATCGTTGATAGCCAACTTCGTGTGAAGGTTATGAAAAACATTGGTAAAGTCTTGCATGTCTTGGTCCCTTCCATGTCATAGTGTGGTCCACATTATGTATGTATCATCATATCTCTTGACATGGTATTAACACTCCTTGATGGAGTCCCAGAATGAATCATAATTGGGTGCGGTAGAAAATAATGAGGGTGTACTTTCATCCTTTTGCTCGCAATAGGTTTCCCACTAGTCCTTGACGTGGGGGCGACTTTGAGAAGAGCAAAAGTAATCTTTTCCCAGCTAGAAAAACCATGAACAAAAAAATATCCTTCTATAATATTTAACAATGTATCTATGGTATCCACATCTATTTGACCCTCAAATATTAGAATGTCAAAGTTAACTTATACCTTAAAAGTTATGGCACTCCTAGAGTAGCTGTTGGAAGTAGATGTGTTGCTCTTGGGAAGTTGCTGAAGGATTTGGGCAAAGTTGTCCATCATCGCGTTGCTTTGTCTTAACAATTTGTCTATTGTATCAACATCTATCTGACCCTCAAATATGGGAATTTCAAATTTAACTTATACCTTAAAGGGTGTGGCGCTCCTAGAGTAGCTACTGGAAGTAGATGCATCGCTCTTGGGAAGTTGCTAAAGGATTTGGGCAAAATTTCCCATCATTGCGTTCCTTTGTCGCTCGAGGGATTCTTCGAGCAATATTTTGATAGGATATCTTGCCCCCTCGTCTTTCTTTCCTTCCACAATGGGAGACCGTCAGGATTTGTGAAGCTGGTCTTGTAAAGGTTCAACCAGTTCAAGCCCTAACTCCTTATATCCCTACCTTGTTAGGGACATGTAAAGAAAAATAGTGAACGAGAAGATTTATCTGATACCAATGATTTGAATTTAAACATGAACACAACGAATTATAGATATAACCATAAACATAAAGATGCAGCAAAAATAACACTTCATTTCATTAATCTCAAATACTGAAATATTCTTGCAAACAAAATGGAAATAAGACTAGCTCGGGTGATGGTAGATTATCTCTGAGAAGAGATGTGGTGGATACATGCGTCTGAACTATGTTACAATTAGGCTCAAGAGGCTATTTATTATTGGAAAACATGAGAAAACCCTAAATAACCAAAACCCTAACCCTAGGAGATGTAACACCAAGAGTTTGTAGGCCCCATTGGGTTTAGTTGGGCAACCAATTTCCTGGGGTCATAACTTGGTCATATTATCTATATTTCGCACTTATGATACCTTATTGGAAAGGTCTATCTGAGCACTACAAGTTTTGTCACAGACTCCCACATACACCCATGGTCTTGCTACGAACCTAAAAAAAACACTGTTTAGGGGGTCAAAACTGCTTCAGAAGCTCAGGACCCAAAAAATTGCTAAAAATAGTAAATGCTAAAATAAATAAGGAAAAAAATGGAAATGTCTGGAGGTTTAGGTGGGATAGTTGGGCAGCCACCAATATCCACCTTGATCAATAGGTGTAATGATACTATCCAAACCACAAGATAGACTAAAAATTGGAGGCATATAAGAAGATAATTTCCTCGAGGGAACATACCCAGGAAAAATATCAAGTAAAGAGTGAAATGTTGTGGATAAAGAAGAAGGGGGGTGGTGTTGGAAGTACCTGCAGACCTGGGAGGAGGTCGATCATTTGAATATCTTCTCGAGCCTCTGGCTGCCACTCATCCTCCTCCACTTCTTATTGTCCATGCACCAAAAATGAGATGTCTTCAACCTGCATCTATACTAGACCTGCAACCCTCTACTCCCCCACTTCCTTGTTTTGGTTTAATTCTTACTCCTCTACAATTGACGAACCTTCATCTCTAGGTTCTCCCCATTTCTTTATTCTTCTCCAAAACCCCAGGGGACAATCCTGCACCAGATGGCTATGTTTATGGCATCGGGGGCATTGAGAGGGAAGTTCCTTGTAGTCAATAATCTGGGTGCACGAGTACCCATGTAGTTGTAGTTCAATTTTTTCTGCCAGACCCTTCCTAGGATCAAGCTTTACCAAGAGCTAGGCTACAATCTTACACTTAGTCTCTCTAAAGGACATATCTGATTTGACAAAAATACCCATGTTGTTCCCTATCACCTTAAACACATCTTCCATCCATAGATGAGGAGAAAAAGTTGATAATCGAACCTAGACTGGTATTTCCTCCAGCTTTTCTTTTTTTCACGTCAAACAACGACACCCATCTCTTGAAGAGAATCAATGAAATCCTGAATGAACAATTTCTCTCCAGGACCCATTCACATTATTTTTGTTGAATCTAATCATAAACCACCTCTGTGCCAAGGTGATCACCTCAAAATGGTTATTCGGTGCCCCCTTCCAGGCCTTTGAAATCCATTTTGAAATGTACTTGGTTGAATAATGTATACCCTTCGCTCTCCCGACTTTGATGAGTTCTCAAAAACTTCCATTTCCTTATCAATTTGTATGTCAACCCCAAGGACAAGGTTCAAGTTCTCCACCTACTTTCTTATGCATTTTCCTTTTTTCCTTGTCGACCCAAAATAGTAGCCTTTTCCCTTCTCAATAGCCTCATGTTGGATCTTCCCTCCCTACGTTGGAGTAGAATCTTCGAGTATCCACCCAAATATTCATTTTTCAACACCTTTTGTATGGTAATCTCCCCAATTTCTACAGTCAGCCCTTCTTTTTTTTGGCTGAAAATCCAAACACCCCATCGATTTCCTCGGAAGACTTAACCCCAAACCTCTACCATTCTCAACTCCTTTGAATTCTTGGATGTTTACGTGTTCTTAAACCTTCTTTCCCTTTGCGAGAGATTCATGGGTTTCTCCTACCTTCCACTCTGGATTACCAAGTACCTCGTCACCCCTCTAGGTTGAGCGATTTTCTTTTACCTGTAATTTTTTGATCAAACAAGATTTAAGCCCCTCATTTCCCTATTTCCCACAACTATGGACAATATCTTCAAGCCCTCCCATATAATTACAGAACCAAAATTATCCAAAGGGGTTATGGGCCTTACCAGAAGAACTCCCAACTTCACTGTGGAGAGCTCCGCTTCTTTCACTGATGTTCTTTGACCATCTTGAAACCCTTTGTCAGAACCAGAGTGCTGCTATGGAAGAAAAGGAGTTGCCTTCTTCCAAGACCCTAAACCTCTTTCAAGTTTTCGCTCCAACCTCGAAAGACACATTTTTCTAATTGGAGATCGAGTTGGTAGCCTTACCTTGTCCAAATTCTATTGAGTTGGCTCAAGCCCCTAGACTGATGGGATATCTTCCGACTTGGGCTCTAGTTCGACATAGTCTCTCAAGATGACCATTTTCCCTGCTTGAATGAGTAATAATAAAAGTAAACTTCGATGTTTGCTTTCTTTCCCTAGTAAAAACCCAGAGCAGGTGTGCGATAACTGAATGTGACCGTGAGAATTTTCACCTTCCTTGTAGTGATCCACGTGAAGACCCAACTGCTTCCTGCATGCAGGAAAATCCAAGTGAAACCGATTGCTACTGAGTGTGCTCCAGGTGTTAACTGTAAAAACGTCCACAATCACCATTCGTGTAGCGAGGGTTGCGTTCTTGTAGCAATCCCTATGTGTTCAAATCTTGAAACCCTAACCATCACTCTGCTCACTAGATCCATAAAACCAAGTTTGTTACTCTAAATACTAAATATATATAGTAAAAAATGTATTTTTAATTATTAAATTTCAAAAATATATAAAAAGGACACTTAAAAGGTCAGGTAAAGTAGTTTAATAATATTTTTAATCACTGATTTATTTAAATAAGTAGATAAGAAAAACATATATTTAGATTATTCAAATATTATTTATTATTTATCATTTTTACAATAACGTTATTATTTTTTTAATATTGAATTTTCATCATTAAATATTGCTATATTAATTACTTTAATTTTAATTTTATTATTGATTACTTTAATTTTAATGTAATTTTTAAAAAAATTAAATATTTTTTTTATAATATTTTTTGAATTAAAATAATACTTATTAAGTTCAAAAGTATCAAATTCATTTAAATTTATAAATATACAAAATTGATGATAATCAATATTTATTATATATTTAATAAAAAAATTAAATGTAATTTTTTTATAAAATTTTAAACTAAAAAAATTCATATTTAAAATCAAACTTAAAATAATTTTTATAAAAAAAAATAAAAATAAATTTAAATTATAATAATACCTTAAATTTTATATAATTTTGACATTTTACAATAATTTAAAATTTTAAATTCATCTCTTTTCTATATCTTATCTATCTCTATCTATCTATCTATTATCTATCTATCTATCTATCTATATATATATATATATAATATATATATATTATATTATATATATATATATATATATATATATAATTATTAACTTTTTAAAAATTAATAAAGTGAAAATATTAATAAAATATTTATTTAAATAATAATAATTTAAAATTATCTTTCTTTGTTCATATTGTTGGTAACATTGTAGGTTTAAGTTTTTTTTTCCAGATAATGTGTATTTGATCTGGGCTCTGCGCTCTGCGTTCTAGGGTTTGTACATTTGCAACGACGACAGGTTTTGCAAAACTGTAGAATACCTGCAATCTCTGACGGATTCAGGCCCATTCATACACCGGACGGAGGGCACACGACCTCATGGAGCCCCTTTCGGGGGAGGGCGATGGACCTCCCCCACAAAACGACAATGAACAGTTTCTGAACGAGGAAGGAAAGTGAACTGCAAATCAGAATGAGAATAATGAAGGTCCGAAAAGCCAACAGACGAAACAGGACGAAAAGCCACCAGAAGTACGCTCTGCTACATGCAAACCAGTGGCCTTTGTACGCCCAAGGGTAGAACTACCAGGCCATCGAATCGATGCAAAGATCCAGTTCATGAAAGATCATGCTCTAGTAGGGAAATTCATTGGTATATGGCCAACAGAAAAGGCATTAAGAGGCTGGATAAATGCAAAATGGCATCCAAAGGGACATATCACCCTGCAACTGGGACCGAAAGGGTTCTTCACTGCTATCTTCAACTTCTTGGAGGACAGAAACAGGGTTCTAGACGGTGAGCCCTACTTCTTAAATGCAGTCGGTTTGTTTCTCAGAGGATGGGTGGAGCGCTTCAACCCAGACAAGGAGGACCTTAGCTGTGCTCTGGTGTGGATCCGCTTATACTCGCTGCCGATGGAATATTGGGAGGAAGACTCCCTACAAGCGATAGGAAACACTCTGGGCGAGTTTATCAAAATTGCAGAGGAAATGAAGACATGAAGATACACTTCTTTTGCCAGAATCTGTGTATATATGAATCTAAATCAGGCTCTTCCAGATGTGGTAAGCATTTCTCACTATGAAATTGAATGGATTCAGAGGATTGACTATGAACATGTGCCTTTTCAATGCCGAAGATGTCATGCCCTTGGGCACTTATTTAGAGACTACCCACTAACGCAGAAACCCTCTCTTGCCTCTGATTTGGAAGCCTTTGAAGAAGGTGGCTTCATCAAAGTCACAAATCGCTGGAAAGCCCACAAGAAACATGCTCCAAAACCAAAGGCAGCGCAGACCAGCCAACCCGGGCCCTCAACAAGCAATAATTTTGGTGTCTTAGTTAACCAACTGGAAATGCAAATGAATCCACCGGAGCTAAAGACAATGAGCGACGACCACTCAAAGAAGGGAAATGCCACAATGCCACAAGCAGATACTCAAGGTAAGGAAGCTTCTACCTCAGACAAGCAAAAAGAAACATTAAGGAATACTCAAGTCATGTAGTTGGAGATTCCAAGCTCAAATGCCAGCCTAGAAGAGGAACTGATGGAAGAATCAGATTACTCCCAATTTATGGGGGAAGAAACATAAACAATAGAAATTGGGGATCTAGACCTACCCGGTCTAGAGAAAGCCTCCACAAAAAACAACTTTGACAACATTCCGGTAGGACAACTTAAGAACCTGGAAGAAGTGTTATCTCGGGCGCAAAGGCAAAAATATTTAGGTATACAGATAGGAGGTCCATGGGATGGTCGATTCATAGCCAAAGACATCAAAAAGCGAGGAAGGAAAACTGTTCTACAAAGAACAATCAAGGTAGGTCAAATTCTAGTGGAGTCCGGCAGGTATGCCAAGTTAACCAAGTACTACTGTCCTGAAAACACTCTTTCCCAATGAAGTTAATCTCTTGGAATATAAGAGGGCTTAATGGCCCAAGGAAGACCCGAATTCTTAAAAACATGATAAAATAAGAAAACCCTCAAGTTTTATTCTTGCAAGAGACCAAATGTGATTCTAATGCATTTGATAGATTAGCTGCTAAATTCTAGCATGGGAGTCATAACATAGCAGTAGATGCGGATGGTGCCTCGGGAGGCCTCGCTATTATATGGGACTCAAGAGCTATCACGCTCAACAATTTCCATGCACACAGGAATTTCCTCCAAGCAATTTTTCATATCATAGGCACAAATCAACATGGGCTCTTAACTAATGTTTATTTCCCACAGGATACATCTCGAAAAGCGGATATCCTAAACTCCATTTCTGCTCTCAACCATAACAGATTGCACCCTTTGTGGATCGTAGGAGGTGACTTCAATATGATAACAAGGCTGGAAGAAAAGAGAGGGGGCAGATGCAGAAGTTCTCAGGAAGGGTCGCTCTTGAAGGACTTCATTCAGAATAACTGGGTTATCGACCTCCCTTTCAATAATGGAGTATTTACTTGGAATAATAGACGAGCAGGGAACCAGCAAATCGCTTCTCAGTTGGATAGGTTTTTACTCTCAGATAATGCCATTCATCTTGGGGGTGATTTTGCAGCCTCCATTCTGCCCTTCTCGGGTTCTGATCATTAGCCCATTTCCCTCCAATGGTCTCGTCCGAGAAACAATATACGCAGGCCTTTTCACTTTGAAGCCTTCTCATTGACACATCCGGACTTCCACAAATTAATCAATACAGAATGGAACAACTTCTGTTCTCCTCTAGGCTAAAAAGTGTTCCAATTCCAACAAAAGCTCAAGCACCTAAAAGGCAAGATCAAGTATTGGAATCACACTTCATTCGGCAATATCTTTCAAGGGAAAGCGACCCTTGAGCTTGAAATGAAGCAGCTACATCAGAAGATCATCACAAATGGTTGATCAGAGGACCTAGCAGAACAGGAAAAAGCCCTTGAAATGCAACTAGCAGAAAAGGAAAAGCAGGAAGAAACGTTGTGGCAGCAAAAATGAAGGATCAGATGGCTCAAAGATGGAGAGAAAAACACTAAATTCTTTCATAGCACTACAATCCAGCACAAGATGCATAACAATATAACTCATATTCAAAACGAGCAGGGAATCAAAATGGAAAAGCATGAAGAAATAGAGACTGAGCTTTTAAATTATTTCAAGCAGGTGCACAGAGGGCCAAACAATGGCAGATCTCAGGCCATAGAGAAAATTACTCGCAATATTCCCAAACTTATCATAGAAGAGCATAACCAAATGCTTCTCAATCATGTTGATCTCGAAGAAGTGGAACTTGCTATACGATAACTAAAAGCAGGCAAAGCCCCAGGCCCGACTGGTTTCACCTCTAATTTTTTCCACAACTTCTGGGACCTGATCAAGATGGAGGTCTGGCAGGTGGTTGAAGAGTCTCGCTCTCTGAGATGGATGTTTCCAGGGATAAATGCTACTTTCATAGCCTTGGTTCCCAAGGTGGATCAGCTAAGCACACCCGACAAGTACAGACCGATAACACTCTGCAACATAATCTATAAGATTGTGTCTAAAATCATAGCTTCCAGGCTCAAACTCCTGCTTCCTCTCATCATCTCACCTGAGCAATCCGGATATGTTGAGGGGAGGCAGATCACAGATGGGATCATCCTTACCCATGAAATAATTCATTCTCAAAAGATCTCCAAGAAGCCAGGTATGCTACTCAAACTAGATCTTTCAAAGGCTTTTGATAGCCTTAGCTGGAAGTATATTGAAAAGGTTCTAACAACTTTTGGTTTTGATGCTTCCTATGTTCGATGGATTATGAGCCTCATCTCATCCTCCTTTTTCTCTATTTTAATCAATGGCATTCCCTCTGCTACCTTTCATCCTTCTCGTGGCATCAGGCAGGGAGACCCCCTCTCCCCTTTCCTATTTGTTATTATGGCAGAGGGTTTAGGTTGAAGTATCAAACATGCTCGGCAACCTCTCTGTCTCAAAAGGCCTCTCCTTCCACAACTCCCCTGCTTTCACTCACCAGCAATTTGTTGATGATAATATGCTTTTCGGGCACCCCTCGGTCCAAGAGGCTCTTCAGCTCAAAACTCTTTTGACAGACTTCTCGGAAGCCTCTGGTGCCTCTATCAATCACTCCAAATCTCAAATATTCTTCTTTCATACCCCCTCAGTCATTCATTCAGCCATTTTACGCATCCTACACTTCTCTTCTGCTAAACTTCCCTCCTCTTATCTAGGCGCTCCAATCATAGCCTCTGGCCTAAAGCATTCTTCCTGGAGAATCCTTCTAGATAATTTGGAAGCACGACTCTCCTCCTGGACTCACAGAGCACTTAACATGGATTGCCGTCTTGTCCTCATTAAATTTTTCCTTCAAGCTATGCCTTTATACCTCTTCTCCATCCTTGTGGCTCCCAAATGGGTTCTTAAAGAAATCAAAACTATCCAAAGATCGTTTCTTTGGGGCAGCAGCCGCCTCAAGCGAAAGTGGGCTCTTGTTAAATGGGAAACAGTTTGTCTTCCAAAGAAAGGAGGTGGTATGGGATTGAGGTACCCCTCTCACACAATGCAGTTATGGGGGCTCGAATCTGGTGGAAATGGCTTTCGGACCATCTTACCCCTTGGGCCTCGTTATGGACAGCTAAATATGTGGGAAACTGCCCAAGGGAGGAACTAATTAGAATATCAGAGACCAGCACAGGCTCAATCATGTGGAACTCGACCAAACAACACAAGAACCTCATATAACAACGTAGCTTTTGGGAAGTGAAGAATTGTGGTAATGCTAGGTTTTAGGAAGACTCCTGGCAACAGATGCCCAAACTCAGGGACCTATTGCCTCCAAATACATCTCTGGAACAGAATATGCAACCTCAAAATAGGGTGAGAAATTTTTGGTACAATTCCTCATGCCAAGATTAGAGAGAGTGGCTCAAAGCGACTAAGATCTTAAGACAGGGACCGATGCAAGACCAACAAGCTCTAGATACAGAACTAATGAAAAGGAAAATTCAGTATTCTGAGGAAAAGGACATTCTCAGATGGGGATATGAAGAAAAGGGAACCTACTCCACAAGAGAGGCCTACAATATACTTATCAAGGAACACATGGTGCTGGACTTGCTCTGGAGCAAAATATGGGATCCCTCCATCTGGCCAAAAGTGTCTACCTTTCTTTGGCTCCTTTGTCATAAAAAGATTCTCACATGGGACAATCTGAGGAAAATAAAATTCTATGGACCCTCCATCTGTCCCAACTGTAAAAACGAAGAGAAAACCGTTGAACACCTCATGTATCACTATCCATTGGCACACAAGCTATGACAAAAAATCAGTTTCCGTTGTCAAAAAGAAGGAGGAGCCAATGGAGATATAATTGCCACTATGCGCAACTGGGACCCCCACCCCTATCAAAGTAAGATCTTGAATTTTCTTTGGAAGCTCATCCCAGGATTTGTTATGTGGGCCATATGGAAGGAGAGAAATGGTAGAATATTCAAGAATCACACCAAATCGTTGGATGACATATGGAAAATCATCAATCAAAATATTGAAGAAACCATATCTCTCAAGACCTAGTACCAAGAGGATTTCCCAACTATCCCACAGGAACAATCAATATGGAATAATTGGAAATTCCATAGAAAGCAAGAACAGTTGATCAAAGGAACAAAGCCTCCGAGAGGTCACTCACCGGAGAAATGGATCCCTCCCCCATGAACATGTATAAGCTAAATTTTGATGGTGCCTCAAAGGGTAACCCAGGGAATTCTGGCTTTGGAGGGATCTTCAGAGATCACAAGGGATCTCATATCTTAACTTTCTTAGGCTCTCGAGGGTGGGACACCAATTACTCAGTGGAGTTAGAAGGTCTCTGGCAAGGGCTACTTCTGGCGCAAGATAAGGACCTCTTTCCTCTTATAATAGAAGGAGACTCTCAAATCATCATCAAAATGGTCTCGAGAATTCTACAGGGACCCCCCTCCTCCAAGATCAGTAATAGTTGGAGAATGGCATAAAGGCTACAACATATTGAATGCTGGTTTTCCTCCCATAGAGCGGTCTCCTTGAAACACATTCGTAGGGAAGGGAACAAAGCTGCGGACCTATTAGCTAATATGGGAGTTGAGTGTGGGATGCATCTACTTGTTGGATCACTCACTAATTTAATTTCAGAATCTCAACTCTTGGACTTTAACAATCTCGTGCAGAAGGAAATGCCTGAGATAGAAGAAATTCCCCCGGATGCGGGTGGCACCATCGCTCTCAATGCACATCATGCAGCAAATTAAAGCTTGGTACTGCCAGCTGCAGAGCAGCGTGGCTTCCCATGACTTCACCTTGTGCGAGTGGGAGGAAGGTTTTAAGGCTACATCGACTAGCAGATTTTCCTTAATGGCTCATGTTGTTTGACGCAACATTCCCACTGTTATAATCATGTTGATCCTCAGTGTTTTCATCATGCCTTATGCTCAGTCTCTCGACAACGAAACCTGGTTAGCAAAGGTAGATAGTGACGGGCTGATTCTGGTTCACTGCCATGAGCCCCAGGCCAACTTTTCCAAGGGTAAGCTCTCCCCTGTTATGGATTTACGCATTGGATGTATTGTGTCGGCGTCTGGGGTGTGTTCTGTGCATTCTGTCTGGCATCCCCATTGTTTCAACCGACTCTGTTCGGCAGTCTCTGGTGTATATAATCTCTCTGCGCCCTACCTCCTGTCTGTCATTATAGTTTGTTTGGGCAAAAGACATTGTTCTGGGAAGCGTCGTGACAGTGGCTTGCATTCCTCAGCCGGTCATTCTATGGAACCTGTGCTGGGGCCCAACAATCCTCCCCCCATCCACGAGGTTGTGCCACCTTTGAACTCGGGGCGCAAGCCTACTCCGAACAGTGCCTTCCAAACCATGCACTTTAAATTTCAAAATAATTTGAACAGGCCTCTTATTACTGCTCACATCACCATTATCCTTTCAGAAGAGGACAATCAGGTCTCCCCTCTGGCTTGCATTGCTCCCGATCCTTCCCAAAGCAGTGAGCACTCCATGGATATAGATAGCCCGGAGAATTGGAAAAGTGAGAAGTCTGGTCAGGGGGAATTTCTTAAAAGTACTCCTCCCCTTGAAGATACAGGACCTACTGTTGATGAAGGGACTCAAGGTGAAGCAAGTCATTCCATGGCTATCCCTGTCAGCGATTTGGATGGCAATGAGAGTCTGAGGACTCGCGGTGTAGGTCTGGCTGAGAAGAAGAATCATGGCAAAGCTAAGGAAGGGTAGTGCCACCTGGGATTGCCTCTTTCTTTTTTGTTTCGACTACTGTTCAGATAGTCACCTACAGGCATTCTAGCTCCCTGTCAGGCTTCAACACTCTTGACTTGTTGTTTTTGGCTTCCAGTTGGGGAATTGGTGATACACTTAATGCTGGTTTGCACTGATGTTGTTTTTCTGTGGCTCAGTTCTCCTTCTCAGCTAAACATGTCACTCTCAGTGTCTTTCATCTAGTTTCTTGCTCTTTGTAACTGGTCTCCCCAGCTTCTGTTTGTAAGGGGGAAGTTCTGTTGTTTTGAGCGCTCTCAAACTATGTTTTCTGAGGCCTCGACTCTATGTAAAAATATTTTTCCTTACAGTTAATAGAATTTAGTATTTGCAGAGAAAAAAATAATAATTTAAAATTTATAAAAATTAAAATATAAATTTTATTAATTAAATTTGAATTATTTATTATAATCAAAATTGTATATTGATTATTAATATTATTGAATATTTAAAACATTTTTGGAAAAAATCACATTAAAAAATTATTAATATTATTACACATGAACAAAATCACAACATTGAAACTTCCGTGCTAAAATTATACAATTTTACTTATATCCATGTAAGACAAAGATTTCTTTTTATGTAGATTGCAATTGTTGATATCCTAAATTATGTAAATTGCATATATAATATATATATATATATATATATATATATATTATATATATTATATATATATATATATATATAATATATATATATATATATATATATAATAGGCATGGAACAAAATATAGCTTTTGAGTTTATATAAATATTCATTGGACATTAAAAAATTCTCTAGAACTTCATTAAATAAAAATTAGATCATGAACTTGCAGATTGTGATATCCGACAAGCATGAAGCAAAGTTAATAAATGATCATGAAGATGAACACAAGAGAGTATGTAATGAAATGAAAATAATTTGAACATAAGATAGAAATAAGAAAGTTGGCAATGAAAAGAAAACATTATTACTCACAGCATAAGGTGATTTAAGAGAATTCACAAACTCATAGCCTCAGACAATAGGATGAGGATTGGCCGTCCTTCTAATCAAACCGCTGTTACTCGACAAACCACAAGCCAAACTGGAAATTGGCGATTTAGCAGAAAACGTAGCCATTTTTCTGAGTGCCAATTATCAAATGGAACATAAACAACTTCAACTTTACCAATTTTCTCATAGATAGAAGCTGAGATGGAGTAAAGCTTTGATATTACACTATGTTGTTACATGTATATATTGCACAATGACAACACGTATAACAAATGAACGAAGAAAGTGGTGGGAAGGAATGGTCAGAGTTCCAATAATTAAAACTTCTGATATTTCAATGGCACATGATTAACTACCTTCTATGTAACATTTCCAAGTGTTTCCTCTTTGTCCATATAGATTCCCATCTTTCTATAAAACCACTTTCATACTTCCCTAATATTTTTTCTTCCAAAGTGTGAAACTTTACAAAGCTCTCTCCATTGATATTAGAGAAATTTTGAGGTCTAAAATGAGCCTCAAAGCAAAAACGTACAACCAAAACAAACTTTATAAGAACCAATAGGATTAAAGATAATGATGTCAACCATGGGGGATGATTCTCCATTTTTGGAGTAAGAAAGTAAAAATATGCAAAAATAAAAACTAAAAAACATTTTTTTTCAACTCGTATTTTCAACTTATCTCCCTACAATTTTACTCAAATTTCGAATAGGAGCACTCGTTGGATGTGAAATTTAATTCCTCATCCAAGGAGTACTCATGTTGTATAATTTCAATGGACCATTCTACATGAAAAATGAGAAATACATATAAAAATGTGATTGCAATCACGTTTTTTTCATGTATTTATTGTTTTTTGAAAAACAATGTCCTTTGAAAGTATGTAATATGGGTACTCCTTGGATGAGGAATTAAATTATGCATTCAACAAGTGCTCCCACTTGAAATTTGAGTAAACTATAGGGAGATAAGTTGAAAAAATAGTTTTTTCTTTTTTCCCTCTAAAATTTGTTGATGTAATCTAATATTATTTTATTATTTCCACTATTATTTAATAATATCCTTAGGCGACCCATTTTAGATCTCAAAATTTCTCTAAAAGAGGATGTAGTGATGAAACTTTAAAACACTGAAAATATATACCATGTCAACAACTCTCAATATATATGAATAACAAGTTTTAATTTTAACACATACGCACAATTTGAATTATATGTATTTATTTTCAATTAATTTCATTGCTACAATAAACATATATCTTTATTTTAAATGACCCTATTATAATTGTTGATACTTTATTAAACAATAATAATTATTTGCATTCATTTTGAAATATGATTTTATATGATTTTAACAATTATATAGACAAAACGTATATATTTGTTTTAAATGACCATATTATAATTGTTGATACTTTATTGAAGAACAATAATTATTTGCATTCATTTTGAAATATGATTTTATATCATTTTATATGATTTTAACAATTATATAGACAAAAACCAAAAAAGAGAGAACAACGAATCCTTTGAAATTTTAAAATCGAGCAATCTATTATAGAATGAATTTCAAACAATTAATACAACAATTTTTTATTTGTAAGCTGGAAACAATTTATATTAATAGAAAAAATGAATTACGTCATCAATATCCAAGAGAGTTGAAGCATTAGTACTGCAATTCATACTCCTCATAAGACCTAAGAAAAAAACACCTATTTTCCAGCCATTGAAATATAACAATAATATCATATAAAGAACAACAAAAACATGAACCATATGGTCAACAAAAATAATGGAACCAAAAAACAAGATAAATATCACAACGCATATCATGAGGCAATTATCAACCATAAAAACATGGGCCACATGGCAAACAAAAACAATAAAACCACAAAACAATAAAGGCAAATATCACAACGCATAGCATGAGGCAACAATAACAAGACAGATCATTGAAGTAACAATAAAAGAAAAAACAAATTAAGGTAGTAGAGTTTGCTAGCCAAATGGAAACCCATATAACCATGTACAAAAAATTCAACCTTCCCATTTAAGGTAGCCTAGCTATCAAAGAGTATGTCCATGAAAATTTTCAGATACTTTATTCCATTTTTGGTTGTCATTATATGTTTTTAAATGAAATGAAATTCGATGTGTAGAGTGTACGCATACTATTTTTGTATTGCAAGTTCAATATTAGATCTCAATTAATTACTTTAGTTTACTTAAGTTATTTTTAACATCTTTAAAGTTACGTTAGAGTTGAATTTAACAAACAAATAAGAATATTTTTTACATGATATATAAATTATAAATTAAAGTAGATTTATTGATATTTTGAATTATTTTTTAACATTTTAGGTAGGGTAATGGTAGGGTATAATTTTAATAAATGTTTTTTTAGAATTGTAATTTGGATTGATTTGAAATTTGTATGTATATTATCATATTTTATATTGATTTAAGAATTAAATTTGGTCTTTTATATTTCTTTTACCTAGGTGAAATTTATTTCACAAATATATTTTCACCACACTTTATCATTTTGCCTAGGTAAATTGTGCTTTACAAGACATTATTACCTTTTACCTAGGTAAAAGTCACTTACACTTATATATCACTTCATCTCTTAGAAGGTGCAAGGTACTTTTGTTTATATTCCTTTAGTTTTATGCTTTATTAAGTTACCCCTAGATTTTCATATTTCCACTATTTCTATTGTGAATACACCTAACTAGTTCATGATATTTTAATTAAGTCTTAAACCTTAGGTTTATTACCCAAGTATTGGCCTATTAGTACTTACTTGTTATAATTTTTAGTTGAGGCCTTCTCCCTAAGTTTCACTTGCTACTTTGTCACTAGAGGTTATAACTTAAAATATATGTAGTATAAATGAGACTAGGCACCCACCCTTTGGCACATGAGTTTATGTTGATTCCAGAAATAAATATACAAAGATTTATTAAAACTCTCATTAGATTATAAATACATTTACATTTACATTTAAGTTTATGTTGATTGCAGAAATAAATATACAATAAGTATGAAAAAGGTATAGTTATTAATATTATTGAAATTTCTAATAGACATAAATATTTTTTAGAAGTCTCATCACATCATAATAGCTCATGTAGATTACAAATTATGATATATATATATATATATAACAGACATGGAACAAAATATAGCTTTTGAGTTTATAGAAATCTGCATTGGACATTAAAAAATTCGCTACTACTTCATTAAATAAAAATTAGATCATGAACTTGCAGATTCTGACATCCAATAAGCATGAAGCAAAGTTAATAAATGATCACGAAAATGAACAAAAAAGAGTATGTAATGAAATGAAAATACTTGAACATAAGATAGAAATAAGAAAGTTGGCAATGAAAAGAAAACATTATTACTCACAGCATTAGGTGATTTAAGAGAATTCACAAACTCATAGCCCCATACATTAGGATGAGGATTGGTCGTTCTTCTGATCAAACTACTATTACTCGACAAACCACAAGACAAACTGGAAACTGCCGATTCAACAGAAAACATAACCATTTTTCTGAGCGCCAATTATCAAATCGAGTAGAAACAACTTAAACTTTACCGATTTTTTCATAGACAGAAGCTGAGATCGAGTAAAGCTTTGATATTACATTGTGGTGCTACATGTATATATTGCACAACAACAACGCATACGACAAATGAACGAAGAAAGTGGTGGGAAAGTGTGGTAAGAGTTCCAATAATTAAAACTTTTGATATTTCAATGGCACATGATTAACTACCTTCTATGTAACATTTCCAAGTGGTTCCTCTTTGTCCATATAGATTCCCATCCTTCTATAAAACCACTTTCATACTTCCCTAATATTTTTGCTTCCAAGTGTGAAACTTTACAAAGCTCTCTCTAGTGACATTAGAGAAATTTTGAGGTCTAAAATGAGCCTCAAAGCAAAAACGTACAACCAAAATAAATTTTATAAGAACCAATAGGATTAAAGATGATGATGTCAACCATGGGGGATGATTCAACATTTTTGGAGTTAAAAAGTAAAAATATTTAAAAATAAAAACTAAAAAACATTTTTTTCAACTTATCTCCCTACAATTTTACTCAAATTTCAAATAGGAGCACTTGTTGGATGTGAAATTTAATTCATCATCCAAGGAGTACCCATGTTGTATAATTTCAATGGACCATACTACACGAAAAATGAGAAATACATATAAAAACATGATTGCAATCACGTTTTTCCATGTATTTCTTATTTTTTGAAAAACAGGGTCCTTTGAAAGTATGCAAGATGGGTACTCCTTGGATGAGGAATTAAATTATGCATTCAACAAGTGCTCCCACTTGAAATTTGAGTAAATTGTAAGGGAGATAAGTTGGAAAATTAGTATTTCATTTTTCCCTCTAAAATTTATTGATGTAGTCTAATCTTATTTTATTATTTCCACTATTATTTAATAATATTCTTAGGAGACCCATTTTAGATCTCACAATTTCTCTAATAGAGAAGGTAGTGATGAAACTTTAAAATGCTAAAAATATATACCATGTCAATAACTCTCAATGTATATGAATAACAAGTTTGAATTTTAACACATACACACAATTTGAATTATATATATTTAATTTCAAATAATTTCATTACTACAATAAACATATATATTTATTTTAAATGACCCTATTATAATTGTTGATACTTTATTAAAAAACAATAATTATTTGCATTCATTTTGAAATATGATTTTATATGATTTTAACAATTATATAGACAAAAACCAAAAAAGAGAGAACAATAAATCCTTTGAAATTTTAAAATTGAGCAATCTATTATACAATGAATTTCAAACAATTAGTACAACAATTTTTTATTTGTAAGGTGGAAACAATTTATATTAATATAAAAAAAGAATTACATCATCAATATCCAAGAGAGTTGAAGCATTAATACCGCAATTCATACTCCTCATAAAGACCTAAGAAAAAACACCTATTTTCCAGCCATTAAAATATAACAATAATATCATATAAAGAACAATAAAAACATGATCCACATGGTCAACAAAAATAATGGAACCACAAAACAAGACAAATATCACAACACATATCACTCGGATGCGGGTGACAACCTAGCCATTTATAATGATTAGACTGATGGCCAGCGAGAGGACGGGCCACATGGCCATCTGCGTTCCCTCCCATGCCAGCCTAAGACGAATTCATGGCAACTTGGAAGCTTCATTAAATGCATACTCTGGCTGAGATTTACCCTTGATGCGCACAACAATGGAGTCCACTTTCTATAATGATGCACTTCCCCCCTGCTCCATTGCATATGTCTGCCTCAAGTTGCTGAACCCTGTTCTCACACTGTTACCGGGAGCCGTTGTTGGTTTGTAAGTTGTGTGGACCTTGGTAATGGGCATCACTTCTCCCAAACCAGGCTCTGCATTTTGACATCAGCCTAGCCTTCCCCTGCTCATCCTCTGTTCAATTCTTCAGCCAACTCCCCCACTGTTAGCTCAACTTTGCATTCTTCCATGGAACGCATTCGTAACCAAATGCGAAGTCAAAGAGGGGGATGTCGTGGTGGTAGTGTCTTCCCTCTTGCAATGCCTAGCCCTGATTCTACCTCCCCCTCCCCTTCCACTGACATTCCCAATCGATATGACTCCTTCTCTGGCAGGTATCCAGATACCCGAAGTGGTCATGGATGCACACAGCTTCAAGGTGCTAGCTAAAGAGATATGACTGTCCATACAACCAATTTTCCTCTCCCCCCTCACCCTGATCCCCACTCGACCCAATTTCGCTTCCGCAGCACCCTGAACAGACCTGTCATTACAACCACTATCACCATCATTTTCTCTAAGGAAAACGATCCACGGGATGCTCCGTCGGGCAACATTGGAGCGCAACAACAAGATGCTCCCCGGCTCAGGAGTGACCATAATTTAAGCAAGCAACCGATGGACGAGGAGATGGTCACCTTGCATTGCAAGGCACTAGGTGGCAGTCAGAATGCTGAGGAAGGAAATTCTTGAGAAACACAAACACCTGGTGGCAGAATGGTCGACACGTTAAGGCCGCATGCAGCTGTTGGAAACTCTGGTGGCGTTCATCCTGCTTGTGGGCCTCAAACCGACGTGTCAGAGGAGGAGGATGAGTGGTATTAGTATGCGTGTTGCATCGAAGAGGAGCCTACTCCAAACGACCTCAAGTGATGACACTTGGCAGTTAGTTGTCACCCTTATGTCAGCTAGTTGCTTCCTCTGCTGACTAGCTCTTTTCTGAAATGGTTGTTCTAATTAAACTTTCCTGGTTTTTTTCCATGTTTTGATATTTCCTGATTTTAAGACTGATAACCCATATGTGGGTATTTTTTTCCTTCGTGGACTGGTTTCCCCATCGATGGGGCAGTTAAGTTATTTTTTGATAGATGATGTTAAGTACTGCTGAGGCCTATGCCTCAATGTAAACATATTTTGTTTCATATTAATAGACTAGATTTACTTAGAAAAAAAAAATCACAACACATATCATGAGGCAATTATCAACCATAAAAACATGGGCCACATGGAAAACAAAAACAATAAAACCACAAAACAATAAAGACAAATATCACATCGCGTATCATAATGGAACCACAAAACAAGACAAATATCACAACTCATATCTTGAAGCAATTATCAACAACAAAAACATGGGCAACTATCAACCATAAAAACATGGGCGACATGGCAAACAAAAACAATAAAACCACAAAACAATAGAGACAAATATCACAACAGATATCATAATGGAACTACAAAACAAGACAAATATCACAACACATATCATGAGGCAATTATCAACAATAAAAACATGGGCAACTATCAACCATAAAAACGTGGGCTACATGGCAAACAAAAACAATAAAACCACAAAACCATAAAAACAAATATCACAACACATAGCATGAGGCAACAATAACAAGATAGATCGTTGAAGTAACAATAAAAGCAAAAGAAAAATAAGGAAGTAAAGTATGCTATCCAAATGGAAACCCATATAACCATGTACAAAAAATTCAGCGTTCCTGTTTAAGGTAGCCTAACTATCAAAGAGTATATCCATGGAATTTTTCATATACTTTATTCCATTTTTGGTTGTCATTATATGTTTTTAAATGAAATGAAATTCGATGTGTAGAGTGTATGCATACTATTTTTGTATTGCAAGTTCAACATTCATATCTCAATTAATTACTTTAGTTTATTTAAGTTAATTTTAACATCTTTAAAGTTATGTTAAAGTTGAGTTTAACAAGTAAATAAGAATATTTTTTATATGATATATAAATTATAAATTAAAGTAGATTTATTGATATTTTGAATAATGTTTTAACATTTTAGGTAGGGCAATGATAGGGTATAATTCTAATAAAGGTTTTTTTAGAATTGTAATTTAGATTGATTTGAAATTTGTATGTGTATTATTATATTATGATATCGATTTAAGAATTAAATTTGGTTTTGTATACTTCTTTTACCTATGTGAAACTTATTTCACAAATATATTTTCAGCACACTTTATCACTTTGCCTAGGTAAATTGTGCTTTACATGACATTATTACCTTTTACCTAGGTAAAAGTCACTTTTACACTTATATATCACTTTACTCCATCTCTTAGAAGGTGCATGGTACTTTTGTTTATATTCCTTTAGTTTTATGCTTTATTAAGTTACCCCAATATTTTCATATTTCCACTATTTCCATTGTGAATACACCTAACTAGTTCATGATATTTTAATTAAGTCTTAAATCTTAGGTTTATTGCCCAAGTATTGGCCTATTAGTACTTTCTTGTTATAATTTTTAGTTGAGGCCTTCTCCCTAAGTTTCACTTGCTACTTTGTCACTAGGGGTTATAACTTAAAATATATGTAGTATACATGAGACTAGGCACCCACCCTTTGGCGCATGAGTTTATGTTGATTGCAGAAATAAATATACAATAAGTATGAAAAAAGTATAGTTATTAATATTATTGAAATTCATAATAGACATAAAGATTTTTTAGAAGTCTCATTACATCATAATAGCTCATGTAGATTGCAAATTCTGATATGCTAACTTTATGTAAATTTCATATTCCTATATATATATAACAAACATGGAACAAAATATAGTTTTTGAGTTTATAGAAATCTGCATTGGACATTAAAAAATTCTCTAGAACTTCATTAAATAAAAATTAGATCATGAACTTGCAAATTCTGATATCCAATAAGCATGAGGCAAAGTTAATAAATGATCATGACAATGAACACAAGAGAGTATGTAATGAAATGAAAATACTTGAACATAAGATAGAAATAAGAAAGTTGGCAATGAAAAGAAAACATTATTACTCACAACATAAGGTGATTTAAGAGAATTCACAAACTCATAGCCCCAGACATTAGGATGAGGATTAGTCTTCCTTCTGATCAAACCATTGTTATTCGACAAACCACAAGGCAAACTGGAAATTGTTGATTCTGCAGAAAACGTAGCCATTTTTCTGAGTGCCAATTATCAAATGGAACAGAAACAACTTCAACTTTACTATTTTTTCTCGTAAATAGAAGCTGAGATTGAGTAAAGATTTGATATTACATTACGCTACTGCATGTATATGTTGCACAACGAAAATGCATATGAAAAATGAACGAAGAAATTGGTGGGAAAGTGTGGTAAGAGTTCCAATAATTAAAACTTCTAATATTCAATGGCACGTGATTAACTACCTTCTATGTAACATTTCCAAGTGGTTCCTCTTTGTCCATATAGATTCCCATCTATAAAACCAGTTTCATACTTCCCTAATATTTTTGCTTCCAAAATGTGAAACTTTACAAAGCTCTCTCCATTGACATTAGAGAAATTTTTAGGTCTAAAATGAGCCTCAAAGCAAAAATGAACATCCAAAATAAACTTTATAAGAACCAATAGGATTATAGAGGATTATAGATGATGATGTAACCATGGGGGATGGTTCACCATTTTTGGAGTTAAAAAGTAAAAATATTTAAAAATAAAAACTAAAAAACATTTTTTTCAACTCATATTTTCAACTTATCTCCCTACAATATTACTCAAATTTTGAATAGGAGCATTCGTTGGATGTGAAATTTTAATTCCTCATCCAAGGAGTACCCATTTTGTATAATTTCAATGGACCATATTACACGAAAAATGAGAAATACATATAAAAATGTGATTGCAATCACACTTTTTCATGTATTTCTTATTTTTTGAAAAACAAGGTCCTTTGAAAGTATGCGAGATGGGTACTCCTTGGATGCAGAAATAATTTGTGCATTCAACAAGTGCTCCCACTCGAAATTTGAGTAAACTGTAGGGAGATAAGTGGAAAAATTAGTTTTTTTCTTTTTTCCCTCTAAAATTTGTTGATGTAATCTAATCTTATGTTATTATTTCCACTATTATTTATAATAATCTTAGGGGACCCATTTTAGATCTCAAAATTACTCTAATAGAAGACGTATTGATGAAACTTTAAAATGCTCAAAATATATACCATGTTAACAACTCTCAATATTTTTTTTTTTGTAAATTGAGTATGTCCATTACTATTAACAAAATATATACAACAGTTACATCATGGTCTTATCCCGCCCCGAAGGGAAACCGGGACTCTTGACCATCCAGAAAAGGCAGATTAAAACAAAATTGAGTTTTTACCACTGTTTCAAACCAGTTTTCCACATCGGTTTCTATAGCTGTAGCCATACTATAAACTACTAAGTTCTTCCTACATATAAAAACAGCTATATATTGCATGCCAAACGAAAGCAAAAACCAAGAGTTTCCAGAAAAACTAGGAGCATGCCGGCGCGCGCTACTTGTCTGGTTCAGCCTGCTGGCATTTCTCCTGCTTTACCAAAACTCCACTGGCCACGAGCTAGTTCTGCAGATCCTCCAATCTTTTTTCCTGCAAGAGCATGGTGATAACAATGTCCTTCAGCTCCTTTTTGACATTGGGGAGGCTTTGGACCATTTCTGCCATCTCCATGGCAACCTGCTCTAAGGCTTTTGCCATAAGACGCTTCATGACCCAATATAGATGGAGGGATTGTTTATATAGGGTCATTCTGCCCCTGGTATGGCCAGGGTCAGGCATAATGGCAGCCCAATCTTCCATTTCCTCTTCTGACTGCGGCTGTATAGCGTCCTCTTCCCAATGCTCCATTATTTTCCTGACTTTTGGATTTGAATTTTCTCTGTATTCCTTCTCCACAGTTCGAATCCTATCGCTGATGGTCTGTCTGGTCCGCCTGGAGTCGTCGCCCACCGCTGGTTCATCCTCCTGCTCCTAGAGAGGGCTGCACTGACGTCCCCTCCGGCTTCTTCCCTCCGCCACATCCCTTCGTTGACGGCCTCCTCGGCCTCTTCGGCCGGGACCCCTTCTCCCTCTGCCTCACAGGCCTCCTCTGTTCCTGCCACCGGCACGGTCCCTCGCAGTCTCAGTATCCTCGCTATCCTCTCCCGGCAGGCGTTTCTAGCGATTCCTCCAGACCTCCTCCCCTTGGATGTCCTGCTGCTCCTCATTTTCCTCTTCAGAAATCTCCACAAACTGTACACGTGGTTTCCCCTCTGCATCTACCTTCCGCTTACCCTTCAAGTCCGCCGGAATTTTATGGTGGACCTCCTGCCCCCCACTTCGCAGCCACCTCCTCCCGCTTCCGCTGCCTTCTCCTTCCATTGTCCTGCTTCCGCTGCAACTTCCGCCTCGCGCCTTCCTCACGGTAGCTAACCCAACCCACCAGCACACCCGGTAGTAGTCTACCGCTATTAAGTCGTCCTCACCTCGAATTAACCCAGCCCCCCAGCGCACCAGGTCGCAGCAGACAAAATTTTGGCAATCCTCGCAGACATATATCCCTCTCTTACTCCCGGTTTTAACAACTCGCGTCCTGGTTGAATCATTACCGAGGTAATGGTTGTATCTTCTCTCACGGCCCATCACATAATGGTGCTGCCTTCTCGCCGTCCTACCGTCCCATCCGCTATTCAGATCACCTGCATTACTGAGCCCCTGATCGGCCTGTTCTCCCTGCCAACCGCTCCACCTGCCTACAATATTCCTACCTCGTTTGATCTTCATTACTCCTTCGATCGTGCACTGCCAGGACGTCACGTTACTCCATGCCATGTCATCCAGCCCGATCGGGCGTTCAGTTTCCTTCAGACTAACTCTTTGTTGCTTCCTCATGATCAAGGTTTAAAATAGTTTTCAGCCCTTCCCAACTGTGATCCCTCTCCAGGGATGACCAACTTCTATCCAGTTTGCTACCTGCTTCCTTTCTGCCCCAATTTGCAAGGAAGTCCGCCGCCTTGTTCCCATCTCGGCGGATGTGTTTTATGGTTTTATATTCAATCTTGTTTAACATTTCCTCAATGTCTTTTATGATGGCTGCTGTCCTCCAACTCTTGGCAACTTTATCCCATCTCTGCCCATTCTTGAGTTTCCGCAGCATCTCAATCGTGATCTGCGAATCCCCTTCTATTTCCAGGTTCTGGTATCTATTTCGAACCGCTATCCTTAAACCTTCATGTACGGCCCAAAGTTCCGCTTCATTGTTCGTCATTTCTCCGACCCACTCAGCAAACACCCACCTGGTTTTTCCTTCGCCATTGCGAAAGAGGCCACCAAGACCTGCTGGGCCTGGGTTCCCCTTCGAGGCTCCATCAAAATTTAATTTAATGGAATGGAGAGCGGGGAGGCAAAAACGATTTGGGCTTTGGACCTGAGGATTGCTTTGTCTCTCTTTCCTTGGGTATATCAACTTGAATTCTAGATTTAGCTGTGAGGCTATTCTCCCTTCCCATTGGTCCATCTTCCAATCCTCCTCGTCCCATTTTTCTGACAGCACTGTTTCTCTGATTGCTTTGCTTATCTCATCCCAAACCTTTTCTGGCCTGCTGTTTTTCCCCCTGAAGATTCTTTTATTACGTTCCTTCCATATGAACCATATTGCAAAACCAACGGCCAAACTCCATATTCTTCTGATCACTTTGCTTTGGAATTGCCCTGTTCCCCATTGTCTTATGGTCAGACTGATGTTTGTCTGGTCCTTTATTGTTTTACCAAATAGCCCTCTGATCTTTTCCCAAATGTGTTCTGCAAAAGGGCACCTATTTAGAAGATGTTCTTGGTCCTCTGCTTCACCGTTACATAAGCCACATCTTGACGGCCCCTGAAAACCCCTCTTGATGATTCTATCCCAGGTTAAAATCTTTCCTTTTCGGACCAACCAGGTAAAGATTGTGACTTTTGGCCACCATTTGCTTTCCCATAACTTTTTCCAGTCTTTCTCTTCTGCCTCCTGATTTTGTCTCGTGCTCAGGAAGTAGGCTTCCTTTACTGTAAATGATCCTCTCATTGTTTGGCCCCGTCTTAGGATGTCCTCACCAGTCCTGTTTCTAATTTTCCTGAGTACCATCTCTCTCAGGTAGCCTTCTTCTATTTCTCTACTTGTGTTCTCGGTCCATTCGCCTGGTCTTTTCCATTTTCTCCATATTTCGCTTCCCTCTTCTTCCATCCAATAGTCCTTTACTTTAGCCATCCCTAGCCTTTGTGCTTTCTGCTGAAGGGTTTGAAGGATTTGTATTTCGTTCATCTTTCGTTTTTGCTGCCATCCATCTTCCCAGAATGTAGCTTTTTCTCCCCCCCGGATCTCCCAGAAGGCATACTGTTTAATTAATTCTCTGTTCTGTCTTGCCAAGTTCCAAATTGATGAACCTTGGGGGGTATTCTGGATTTTCAGTTTTTCCTCTACTTGTTCCGGCATATTGTATTTGTAGTCCCATATCTTCTTCCATACATCTGTCCCTCCTTGCAGCCACCTCCACCATAATTTGGCCCCTAGAACCTTATTCAAAGCTTCAGGATCTCTCAACCCCAAACCTCCTTCATCCTTTCTTTTGATCAGATTTGTCCAAGAAATGAGGGCCCATTTTCTCTGTTGAGTTGGACCTCCCCATATAAACTTTCCAAAAATCTCTCTCAATTTTGCACAAACACCTTTCGAAGCTGCTCTGATCGAAAGAGAATAAACTGGAATTGATTGAAGAACCGCCTTTAGAAGAACTATGCGGCTAGCAATGTTCAAAGACCGGAACGCCCAGTTTGAAAGCCGTTTTTTAATTTTGTCGATAACCTCCTGCCAATTCTTCATGCGTGTTGGGTGGATGTCCAGTTGATTACCTAGGTACTTAGTGGGGAGCTCTCCTTGTTTAAATCCCAGGGTTCTAGTGAGGTGGGCCTTTATTGCCTCCGGAGTATTGAAAATGAAGGTACACGATTTCTCCTTATTAATCTCCATGCCAGACGCTTCCGAGAAAGTCTCCAAAACTTCCTTGACTATTCTGACTTCCCTGAGGCTGACTTATCCGAAGAGCATAATATCATCAACAAATTGTTGATGTGTGATGGTTAAGTTGTTTCCCCAAAGCTTTAAGCCTCTAAGCTTATTTCTCCTAGTTTCTCTTTTGATAATTCGGCCAAGGCCATCAGCTGCTAAGATAAAGAGAAAGGGTGATAAAGGGTCACCTTGCCTGATCCCCCTAGAGGCATTAAAGGGTTTCGACGGATTACCATTGACCAGGATTGAGAAAAAGGGGGTGGAAATCATGCTGAAAATCCATTCTATCCAATGCTTTGCAAAACCGTATGCTTCCAGAACTGCACAAAGATATTTCCAATTCAAACGATCATACGCCTTTGAGAGATCCAACTTGATCATCATTCCTTTCCTCTTCTGTTGATTGAGTGAGTGTATCATTTCTTGGGCCACCACTAAACCATCAAGAATTTGCCTTCCTTCCACGAATCTCGTTTGTTCAGGGGAGATAATGCTTGGAAGGAGAGGTTTCAATCTTTTTGCTATCAAAGTTGCAATTATTTTATAAATTACATTGCATAGAGCAATGGGGCGAAAACCTTGAGCTTCCTCAGAGTTATTGGATTTAGGAATTAAGGTTAAGAAGGTAGCATTCATACCTGACCACATTCTGTTCTTTACCCGTGATTCTTCAACCACCTCCATTATATCCTGACCTAGAAATTTCCACCCAGCTTGATAGAATTCAGCTGTGAATCCATCCGGTCCCGGTGCTTTTCCTTTTTTCATGTTCATAACGACCTCCTCGACTTCAGCTAGTGTTACTGTGCACATGAGTCCTCGGTTCTGCTCCTCTGTGATCATTTTTGGAATTTCCTTACAGATTTGATTGATTTCTGCCCCTCTATCACCCTGGGATTCAGAGAGGATCCCCTTATGATAGTCACTTAGAACTTGCTCTATTCCTTCCTGTTCTATGATTTTCTCTCCGGTTTCATTCTTAATTGAGAAGATCTGATTTCTTTGCCTGTGCTGGATCATTGCTTGATGGAAGAATTTAGTGTTCCTCTCTCCTTCCCGTAGCCAATTTACTCTAGACTTCTGCTTCCATAGGATCTCCTCCTACTTTCTCCTCTCCTCTAGCTAGCTTATTAGTCTGCTCTCCTCCTTACATCTTTCGTCATTTCTTCCTTCCAGGATATTTTGTTGCTGCACTTCCTCCATTGCCCTTTCCAGTTTTAGCTTTTCCTCAAAAATATTTCCGAAATCCTCCTTATTCCATTTTCTAATTTTCTGCTTTAGCTCTTTGAGCCTTAATTGGAATGTATGCATTTTACACCGACCTCTGACTTGACTTCGGCTCCACCATTCTTCTAATTTATTCAGGAAATCCGGATTTCTGAGCCAGAAGGATTCAAAGCGGAAAGGTTTCTTGATATTGGTTTTCTTTATGTCAATTTCCAGACAAATCGGCCAGTGATCAGATCCTAGACCTAGGAGGATGCTGGCCTCTATGAAGACATCTTTATTTAGAACTTGCTCTAATAGGAGGAATCTATCCAGCTTTGACGCAATCTGATTCCTGCCACCCCGTCGATTATTCCAGGTAAACACCCCATTTTTGGTTGGGGTGTCTACTAGTCTTAGATTTGTTATGAGATCGTTGAAATCATCCATGCTTGGGTCTTGCCTCCAAATACCTCCGCGCTTCTCGCCTAGGTCCCTGATTAGATTGAAATCGCCGCCTATTATCCATACATCCTCTGATATTAGTTTGCTTACTGCCTGGATATTCTTCAAGAAATTTTTTCGATCCCTGGGGAGATGAGGTCCATACACTCTGGATATGAGTATTCTCTCTTTCGTTCCTGCTATCCTGCATACTCCAGACAGGATCCTGGGTAAGCTGATCCAATTTTCGAAAGTGACCTCCTCTGGGTTCCAAAGTATCGCCAGGCCACCTGCTGACCCCTCCGCGTCCTGGGCCATAACTTCAAATTTTGATTTTGATTTATCCAAAATTACCTGTATCTGTTGTTGGTTCATTTTAGTTTCTTGAATTATCATTATACTCGGCTTATCTTTCTTCAACCTCTCCTTCAGGTACCTCTGCTTTCCTTTACTGTTGAGGCCCCTGATATTCTAGCTTGTGATGATCATTTACAACTTTTTAGGGGGGGGTGGAATACCTCCGACAGAGGTATTACCTTTCCAGAATTTACCAGGGTTTCCCCTACTGTTTGAATGGTCTCATACATGGGTTTCCTCCCTCTTTTTCTTCCTCCTTTGCCATGTTTGTCCAATCCTACTGTCTGGGACCCTGACGCTTCTGAAAGTTCCGGTCCTATCTCCGCCATTCCCCCTTTTTTTCCTTAAACTTTTGATAGGCTTCCTTATACTGTTGTTTTTGGATTTCAGGTATGAATCTCTCATCTAAATGGCGCCATTCTTGCAGGAGTTTTTTCATTATCCGTTCTTCTTCTGTTCTGATCTCTTTCTGTTTGTCTGACCCTTTTTTGGGGGGCTCTTCTGGTTTATCCTAGTACTCTCCCATTTCAACTTCGTTTTCTTTTGTTTGGCTGTTGTGTTTACCTAGGGCTTCCGATGTGGTATCCATCGGGACAGTCTCCCCCACCGGATCTTCCTGTTTATCTTCCTCAGCTTCCTCTTCCTCGTCTTGCAAGGCTTGGTACTGATTTAGATTTTCCACAGAGATGTTTTTCCCTTTTGTTTGCTCTTTTTGTCCCTCGGGTCTAGTCTTCTGTCTCCTATTGAATTCCTTAAACCCCCTCTCTTCTGTTTCAGTTGCCGTTGCTTTCATTTGTTCTTCTGAGAATCTTCTCGTAAGCTCGCCTTCTCTATTATGAGGACATTCTATGTATAGGTGACCATACTCATGGCATTTCCGGCACCTAAAAGGAATGTGCTCGTAATCTACCGGTTGCTGCCAGAGTTCATCATGGTATTCGACTTCCACGAATTCTGGCAAGGGTTCTGCTATATTCATATATACGCATATCCTTGCGTACGAGGTGAATTTTCCCCTTTTGGTTGATTCAGCGACTTTGACAAAGTCCCCTATGGAGTTGCCAATTCCTTCTAGAATGTCAGGTTTCCAGAACTCTGAAGGTAATCCAAACAGTCTAACCCAAACAGGAGCAGCAAGCAATTTTTCTGCATCCGGATTGTACCTTTCCTCCCAATGTCTCATGAATAAGCCTGCATTATTCATGAAGTACGGTCCCTCTTCGAAGATTATTTCCTTGTCCTCTAAGTTCATGAAAATGACAGTAAAGAAACCCTTGGCTCCCAGTTTCAGATCTATATGACCTTTGGGTTTCCATCTCAGTTGGATCCATTTAACTAGATCCCTCTCTGTTGGCCAAAATCCTATGAATTTACAGATTAAAGCATGGTCTTTCATGTAACTTCGATAATCTTCCAGTGTGTTGTTTGGAATCACATACCTGGGTCGTTTCTGGGCTCTTGGAAGACATCTTCCTATTTTAGCTTGCCATTGATTGCCTAATACTGGAATATCTTTAGCGCTGTCCTTCTGTGGGTTTGTTCTGTTCCCCCCGCTGGATTCCCCTGCCGCTACATTTTTAAAGGAGGGGATCTCTCCCCTCCCCGTGGTACCTTCCATGTGGCCCGTCAGGAGCTACTCGAACTATCTGAGCTTCACTGTCCTGTTTTCCTCTGTGCAGAACCCGCCCCAATCCGTATGAGGGTTCTTGCGCGTTCCCTGACTGTCGATAATCCTGAAACGATTCTTCTGAAGCGCCAGCACCCTCCAACCCCTAGCGTTTTCTCTATTTCATGACCTGATTATAATGAGAGAAGTTAGCTGTTAACAACTCTCAATATATATGAATAACAAGTTTGAATTTTAACACATACACACAATTTGAATTATATATATTTAATTTCAATTAATTTCATTTCTACAATAAACATATATATTTATTTTAAATGACCCTATTATAATTGTTGATACTTTATTAAACAACAATAATTATTTGCATTCATTTTGAAATATGATTTTATAAGATTTTAACAATTATATAGACAAAACATATATATTTATTTTAAATGACCCTATTATAATTGTTGATACTTTATTGAACAACAATAATTATTTGTTCATTTTGAAATATGATTTTATATGATTTTAACAATGATATAGACAAAAACAAAAAAAGAGAGAACAATAGATCCTTTGAAATTTTAAAATTGAGCAATCTATTATAGAATGAATTTCAACCAATTAGTACAACAATTTTTTATTTGTAAGGTGGAAACAATTTATATTAATATAAAAAAAGAATTACATCATCAATATCCAAGAGAGTTGAAGCATTAATACCGCAATTCATACTCCTCATAAAGACCTAAGAAAAAACACCTATTTTCCAGCCATTAAAATATAACAATAATATCATATAAAGAACAATAAAAACATGATCCACATGGTCATCAAAAATAATGGAACCACAAAACAAGACAAATATCACAACACATATCATGAGGTAATTATCAACAATAAAACCATGGGAAACTATCAACCATAAAACATGGGCCACATGGCAAACAAAAACAATAAAACCACAAAACAATAAAGACAAATATCACAACACATAGCGTGAGGCAACACTAACAAGACAAATCATTGAAGTAATAATAAAAGTGAAAGAAAAATAAGTTAGTAAAGTATGCTAGCCAAATGGAAACCCATATAACCATGTACAAAAAATTTAGCCTTCCCGTTTAAGGTAACCTAGCTATCAAAGAGTATGTCCATGGAAATTTTCATATACTTTATTCCATTTCTTGTTGTGTTTATATGCTTTTAAATCAAATTAAATTCGATGTGTAGAGCGTACAAATACTATTTTTTTATTGCAAGTTCAACATTCAGATCTCAATTAATTACTTTAGTTTATTTAAGTTAATTTTAACATATTTAGTTATGTTAGAGTTAAGTTTAACAAATAATTAAGAATATATTTTATATGATATATAAATTATTAAATTAAGTAGATTTATTGATATTTTAAATAATTTTTTAACATTTTAGGTAGGGCAATGGTAGGGTATAATTTTAATGAAGGTTTTTTTAAAATTGTAATTTGGATTGATTTGAAATTTGTATGTATATTATTATATCTTATATTGATTTAAGAATTAAATTTGGTTTGTTATATTTCTTTTACATAAGTGAAACTTATTTCACAAATATATTTTCACCACACTTTATCACTTTGCTTTGGTAAATTGTGTTTTGCATGACATTATTACCTTTTACCTAGGTAAAAATCACTTTTACACTTATATATCACTTTACTCCATCTCTTAGAAGGTGCATGGTACTTTTGTTTATATTCCTTTAGTTTTATGCTTTATTAATTTACCCCTAGATTTTCATATTTCCACTATTTATATTTTGAATACACCTAACTAGTTCATGATACTTTAATTAAGTATTAAACCTTAGGTTTATTACCCAAGTATTGGCCTATTAGTACTCTGTTGTTATAATTTTTAGTTGAGGCCTTCTCCCTAAGTTTCACTTGCTACTTTGTCACTAGGGGTTATAACTTAAAATATACGTGGTATACATGAGACTAGGCACCCACCCTTTGGTACATATGTTGAAGCAACACACCAAGAAGATAATTCACCATCGTCTTAGCCTAGCCTTGTTCACATGCATTAAGACATTCACGCTTCATCATTATCCTTTGGTACAAGACTTGAGTTGTTGAGCCTTGAGTTTACTAGGAAGACTAATTATTCATGTGCCATAAGGTTTTAACCACCCACCTCATCCATCAACCCTTTGCATATCACATGATCATGCACACATGCCTAGGTGGTGTGCTCCTTTATGATGACATATTCACTCCTTCATAACCTTGTTAACGCCTTGCACACATTATGTGATTAGTGATGGTTTGACTTGGTCAAAGGAGGTTGATGTGCACACATTTTGAGGAGATCGCATAGATTTGATGAAGACATAGTTGCACTAATACAAAGGGTGCACTCTATATGGTGGTATTTCATGGTTGACTTGGTCAAAATGGTTGCAGAGGCACATTCTTGAAGCACAAATTTCTCTCACTTCAAAGGCACATACATGCATGAGTATTTTAATGAGATGGAAGTTGTTAAGTGGACATGCGGCCCTCCTTCCTTGGGCACACTAGAGGAGGAAATATTTATTGTTTAAGCCAAGTCTAAGTGGACTAAAGCACATTCCTTAAGAGTATTAAATCTAAAAAAACCATTTTATATTATTTATGGCTATAAGACTTCGACAAGGGTTGGCTAATGAAGACACATGGCATATCCCAAATATCACAATGTCTTTTAGAATTACACATGGTTTTTTCATGTCATACATGTGAATTACTCATCCATTTGAATATTTGTCGTAATCATTTGACCAAGCAACATTATTATTTGGCGGTGAGTGTTTTTAGAAAGGCATCCTCATCGAGAGGCTTATTGTTGGAATCCTCCCTAGGGGTGTAGTGAGGATTTGAAGGGCAAATAGTAGAGTAATTTTAGTGGAGGCCATTCAATAAAATATGGAATATGTTTTCTATATATTAAAATAACACTTACTAGAGGTCCATTATGGAGTTTAGTATTGAATAATTGTAATGAGGTTTCATTAAAGAAGGTCCATTAGGTGGTTAGGAGTTTGTTATGATTAGAGTTCTCTTGATAATTATAAATAAGGATGGAGAAATCCTTATGAAATGTGTGGAAGAGTATTTTTTATTAGAGTTTAGCTCATTAGGAGGTTGCCCCCTTGAAGATGCAAGTGAAAAAGAGTGAATCCCTTCCATAAAATGATCAATTGTAAAGTGTTGCTCCACCTTAACAGTTTTCATATTAATAAAGTGTAGAGTGTTTATGATATTTTATATGTGATAGTATTTTCATATATAAGGTATGTAACATTTTATGTTGCAACAATTTTTTGGGTCAAGGATGGGACTAATCCTTTTCTTCATATTTTGCAGGTTTTCAAAAAAGAAAAGGAGAAATAACACTTCATTTCATTAATCTCAAATACTGAAATATGCTTGCAAACAAAATGGAAATAAGACTAGCTCGGGTGATGGTAGCTTATCTCTGAGAAGAGATGTGGTGGATACATGCCTCTGAGCTATGTTACAATTAGGCTCAAGAGGCTATTTATTATTGGAAAACATGAGAAAACCCTAAATAACGAAAACCCTAACCCTAGGAGATGTAACACCAAGAGTTTGTAGGCCCCGTTGGGTTTAGTTGGGCAACCAACTTCCGAGGGTCATACCTTGGTCATATTATCTATGTTTCACACTTATGATACCTTATTGGAAAGGCCTATATGAGCACTACAAGTTTTGTCAAAGACTCCCACCTACACTCATGGTCCTGCTACGAACCTAAAAAAAAACACTATTTAGGGGGTCAAAACTGCTTCAGAAGTTCAGGACCCAAAAAATGCTAAAAATAGTAAATGTTAAAATAAATAAGGAAAAAAATGGAAATGACTGGAGGTTTAGGTGGGATAGTTGGGCAGCCACCAATATCCACCTTGATCAATAGGTGTAATGATACTATCCAAACCACAATATAGACTAAAAGCTAGAGGCATATAAGAAGATAATTTCCTCGAGGGAACAAACCCAGGAAAAATATCAAGTAAAGAGTGAAATGTTGTGGATAAAGAAGAAGGGGGGGTGGTGGTGGAAGTACCCGCAGACCTGGGAGCAGGTCGATCATTTGAATATCTTCCCAAGCCTCTTGCTGCCACTCATCCTCCTCCACTTCTTGTTGTCCATGCACCAAAAATGAGATGTCTTCAACCTCCATCTATACTAGACCTGCAACCCTCTGCTCCCCCACTTCCTTGTTTTGGTTTAATTCTTACTCCTCTACAATTGACGAACCTTCATCTCTAGGTTCTCCCCATTTCTTTCTTCTTCTCTGAAACCCCAGGGGACAATCCTGCACTAGATGGCTATGTTTATGGCATCGGGGGAATCGAAAGGGAAGTTCCTCGTAGTCAATAATCTGGGTGCACGAGTACCCATGTAGTTGTAGTTCTATTTTTTTTGCGAGACCCTTCCTAAGATCAAGCTTTTCCAGGAGCATCTGATTCGAAAAAAATACTCATTTTGTTCCGTATCACCTTAAACACATCTTCGGTCCATAGATGAGGAGAAAAAGTTGGCAATCGAAACTAGACTGGTATTTCCTCCATCTTTTCTTTTTTTCACGTCAAACAACGACACCCCTCTCTTGAAGAGAATCAATGAAATCCTGAATGAACAATTTCTCTCCAGGACCCATTCACATTATTTTTGTTGAATCTAACCATAAACCACCCCTGTGCCAAGGTGATCACCTCAAAATGGTTATTCGGTGCCCCCTTCCAAGCCTTTGAAATCCATTCTGAAATGTACTTGGTTGAATAATGTATACCCTTTGCTCTCCCGACTTTGATGAGTTCTGAAACTTCCATTTCCTTATCAATGTGTTTGTCAACCCCAAGAACAAGGTTCAGGTTCTCCACCTTCTTTCTTATCCATTTTCCTTTTTTCCTTTTCGACCCAAAATAAGAGCCTTTTCCCTGCTCAATAGCCTCATGTTGGATCTGTCCTCCCTACGCTGGAGTAGGATCTTCGAGTATCCACCCAAATACTCATTTTTCAACACCTTTTGTATGGTAAGCTCCCCAATTTCTACAGTCAGCCCTTCCTTTTTTGGCCGAAATTCCAAACACCCTGTCGATGTCCTCGGAAGACTTAAGCCCAAACCTCTACCATTCTCAACTCCTGTGACTTCTTGGATGTTTACATGTTCTTAAACCTTCTTTTCCTTTGCGAGAGATTCATGGGTTTCTCCTACCTTCCACTCTGGATTAGCAAGTACCTCATCACCCCTCTGGAGTGAGCGCTTTTATTTTACTTGTAATTTTTTGATCAAACAAGATTTAAGGCCCTCATTTCCTTATTTCCCACAAACTATGGACAATATCTTCAAGCCCTCCTATATAATTACAGAACCAAAACTATCCAAAGGGGTTATGGGCCTTACCAGAAGATCTCCAACTGCACTGTGGAGAGCTTTTCTTCTTTCACTGATGTTCTTTGACCATCCTGAAACCCTTTTTCAGAACCAGAGTGCTGCTATGGAAGAAAAAGAGTTGCCTTCTTCCAAGACCCTAAACCTCTTTCAAGTTTCCACTCCAACCTCGAAAGACACATTTTTCTAATTGGAGATTGAGTTGGAAACCTTACCTTGTCCAAATTCTGTTGAGTTGGCTCAAGCCCCTAGACTGATAGGATATCTTCTGGCTTGAGCTCTAGTTCGACATAGTCTCTCAAGATGACCATTTTCCCTGCTTGAATGAGTAATAATAAAAGTAAACGTCGATGTTTTCTTTCTTTCCCTAGTAAAAACCCCGAGCAGGTGTGCGATAACTGAATGTGACCATGAGAATTTTCACCTTCGTTGTAGTGATCCACGCGAAGACCCAACTGCTTCCCGCATGCGGGAAAAGCCAAGTGAAACTGATTGCTACTGAGTGTGCTCCAGGTGTTAACCGTAAAAACGTCCACGTTCACCATCCGTGTAGCTAGGGTTGCGTTCTTGTAGCAATCCCTAGGTGTTCAAATCTTGAAACCCTAACCATCGCTCTGCTCACTAGATCCATAAAACCAAGTTTGTTACTCTAAATACTAAATCTATATAGTAAAAAATGTATTTTATAATTATTAAATTTAAAAATATATAAAAAGGACACTAAAAAGGTCAGTAAAGTAGTTTAATAATATTTTTAATCACTGAT
>APFE030162765.1:59109-113245 GCA_000404065.3 Pinus taeda | reverse complement strand
ATGTGTTTTTATAAAAAATAAATATTTAATGTATTTTTTACAACGACCGAGTCATTGAAATTGAGTCGGCCGAGTCGAAACCGAGTCGGAGTCGGAGTCGGAGTCGACCCTCGGCCGAGTCGGAGTCGGAGTCAGAGTTTTAAAACATTGGGCTCAACTACATGTTGACTCAACATGTTGACTGCAAAGCATATATCCGGACGGGAGTTCACCAAGAACATCAATGCTCGACGAGTTGACAATACTCAGTAGCATTTCGTAAAACAGGTCTGGCAGCACTACCACTTAACTTCTTGAAGTCAAGCTCCATCGGGGTAGTTACGGGCTTGCAGTCCACCAATACCGAATCTCTCCAATAGCTTCACCACATATTTTCCTTGAGATAGGAAAATCTCCCCTGGTTTCTACCAGACTTCTAGTCCTAGGAAATAGTGCATCAATCCTAGGTCCTTCATCTCAAACTCAAAAGCCAACTCCCTCTTACATTTGTGAATGAGAGGGTCTACCCCTGTTAGAAAGAGTTCGTCAACGTACAGCACCAGTATGAGAGGATTGTCATCTTCAACTTTAAAGTAAAGGTTAGGGTCGGCTTCACTCCTAGTGAATCCCAGCTTCATCAAGTGGCTATCAATCCTCTCATACCACGCTTGGGGTGCTTGCTTCAGCCCATAGAGGGCCTTCTTCAACCTGCACACATGAGATTCTTGATCATGAATCTCAAATCCTTCGGGTTGCTCCACATAGACTTCCTCTTTGATCGAACCATGCAAGAACGCAATCTTCACATCCATCTGATGTAGGTTCCATCCTTGCGAAGTAGCAAGGGCTATGATCGAGCGGATGGTGGTATATCGGGCAACAAGTGCAAATATCTCATCATAGTCTATACCTTCCTTCTGAGAGAAGCCACGAGCGACAAAATGAGCCTTATATTTTTCCATCCTTCCATCAACTGCATGCTTTATCTTGTAAAGCCATTTTGAAGTGACAACTGCTTTGTCCTGGGGTCTGGGGACCACATCCCAGACATCGTTTTTCATGATGGACTCATATTCCTCAGTCATAGCATCCTTCCATACTTTATGCTTGACAACGTCTGTGAATGACGAAGGCTCATTTTGGATGATCGTGCTCATGATGGTCAAGTATCCCTGATACCTAGTCGGCTTCTTACTTTCCCGGAAGGTTCCCCTGGGTGCAACGTGCCCTTCAGCATCATTAACTGTCCCCCTAAGCCATAAAGGCCTCTTTCTAGAAGAGGAAGGCTCTTGCAGAGGGGGATCAATAGGATCCATAGGTTCTTCCACATCAGGCATCATCTCATCTTCCTTTTCCTTCAATTCCCTCGTGTCAGCTTCTTTAGATCCCCTTAGAGTAGGAAGATTGTCAACTTTGCTAAGAGCCATATCTTCGTCAAATGTGACATCATGGCTAATCTCGACTTCCCTTTGACCAACCATAGATTCTATAGCCCTTAGTATTTTCACTATAGCCCATGAAGATTCCTTTCTTTCCAGATGCACCCAATTTATTCCTTTTCTCCTTCGGCACATGAAAATATACAAGACTTCCAAAAATTCTAAAATCAGATACGTCAGGGTTCTTACCAATGAACATCTCTTCGGGAGTCTTGGAACCCAATGCTTGATGATGGCATCGGTTTTGTACATATACAACGGTATTTGCAGCTTCGGCCCATAGAAACTTCGAAAGTCTTTGATCATGGAGCATAGCACGGACAGCTTCCATAATCGTATGATTCTTCCTTTCTGCCACACCATTCTGCTCAGGAGTATATGGTGTAGTAGTCTCCCTCTTAATGCCAGCCTCTTTGCAAAAGTCATGAAACTCATTGGATTCATACTCGGTCTCATTATCAGTCCTTAAGATCTTGATCTTCTTTTCGGTTAGATTCTCGACCAAGGCTTTGAAGTTACGAAACCAAGAGAACACTTCATCCTTCTTTTTCAAGAAGTATATCCAAGTCTTGCGAAAATAATCATCTGTAAAAGTGAGGTAATATAAATATCCTCCCAAGGAGTTCACAGGCATCATACCGAATATGTCTGAGTGAACCAAATGTAATATATCGGAGGTCTTGCTTTGGCTTGAGGGGAATGGTCCCCTTTTGAGCTTTCCTTTGGCACATCCTGGACATACACCTTCTTGCTCTAATCAAATTTGGGCATCCCAGTCACCATTTTTCTCACATCGAGTAGAGCTTTATAATGAAGGTGAGCAAACCTCTGATGCCATAGTTCAAACTGAAGAGATGTGTCACAAGACATGACACCCAACGGACTTCCTCCGACCTAATATAATGAATCAACTCGAAATCCAAGAGTGAAAGCATCTTTAAAGTTCTTTTTCCATACATGCACCATGCCATCGATGAAGGCCACCTTGTAGCCTTTGTCTTCCATTGTCGAAATGGACACCATGTTCTTTTTGAGATCAGGTACATATAATACATCTTGTAAGTGAATTGTATTTCCCCAATTCAATTGAAGAGTGACATTCCCTATGCCTTTCACGGGATATTTTGAGTTGTCCCCAAGAGCAATTTCCAGGTTGGTCTCCTTCTCTATTAGATTAGAGAGAGCTTCCTTGTAACCAGTGAAGTGCCTTGAGGCACCACTATCAATAAGCCAATTTCCCAGCGAGTCCGGGGGAGCAGTAGTAGAGGGGGTCGCTAGTAGATAATATTCATCTTGCTTATTGTTAACAACATTAGATTCATACCTGGAGTTTCTTGCCTTCTTGAAGGGTTGTCGTCTTCCTTATTTCCGACATTTCTTTTACCTCGGCCATTGGACCTACCATTCCTTTGATTGCCTTGAGAGTGATTTTGATCAGCGTCATGGTGTGAGTCCCTTTTATCAGGTCACTCCCTCGCATAGTGGCCCATTTTGTTGCAATTATAACATCGACCTTTTCTTCCACTTTTTGGTCCTACGTTTCCTTTGGATTTAGCCCCAGAATTGTTTCTTCTTTTAGCATGAGAAGAAAAGGCAGAGGGATGTCCTTTAAGTGCGGGCATTTCTTGCTCTTCCATCCTTGTCTCTTCTTGAATACATCTCGCCATCAATTCCTCAAATCTATGAATTACATTATTGTTGAGAAGAGTAGTCCTGAATATATACCATTCAGGTGGCAGTCCTCCAAGAGTTGTGAGTGTCATTTCCCTGTCAGGAACTACTTCCCCAATAGATAGGAGATCATTCTTGATCTCGGTGACCCTTAAGAAATATGCTTGCATACTCTCATCTTTGCCCTTCTTAATTTCCTTCAGCTTATTTCTAAGGAACAAAACTTGATTTGCATCATTAACTTAAAATAAACTCACCAGTCTATCATAGATTTCCTTGGAGGTGGTCGGCTTGGAAATATAGGCCACCAAGCGCTTGTCGATAGAGTCCTAGATGATCTTCCTTGCTTTGACTTCTCCCTTGGTCCATTTGTTCCTAGCAGCAATGGATGCATTTGATGGAGGCTCAACAATCCTGCCTCTCAAATGGTCCAACACTTCCTGCTCTTCTAATGTTAGATCGAGAGACATCTTCCATCCGTGATAGTCAGACTTCTCACTCAGTTTGTCTTCAGCAGGGAAAAGTGTTGAGAACCCCATGACTTCTTTAAGATAGCTTCAACAACCTTCAGTGATTGCTCTTGCTCTTGCTCTTGCTTGGGCTTTGTCTTCACCTCTGCTCTGATTCCATGTTAAATTATGGTATGTTCTATGCTTAGAGCAGTTTACTTCTTTTCTTCTTATTAGCCACTGTTTAGCGATAACATAAACATAAAGTAAAGTGCAGATAGAACATTAAAAGATCGACAAAAAACAAGCCAAGACAAGAGACACCAGATGTGGCGGCTAGCCAGGGACAAACCCCAATGCGGGGAAACCCTTTGATCAAATCTTCTTTTATCTTCAATAATTCAGCAGAGAGAGAGATAGTACAATATCACTAATCAGTGATTTACAACAGCAGTAATGAAACCCTTGAACAGCAATAGCAAAAGGGATCAATCAGCTACCAAAATGTCCTCAAGACAACCTAGGAGAACTCGGTCTCCAACAGAAGTAGTGGCAGCCCAAAACAGTGAAATTAAGATGGTCAAAACAGCAGTGAATGCTACAGCATACTGCAGCAAGCCCTAACCAGTCAACGCTGTCATAAATGTGCCCTCAAAACAGTCAACGCAGACTTGTTCAGCTCTTCGGCTAGTCTAGGAGAGGCTGCCCACACAAGGCCGCAATCAATGGAGGCAATATGTTGGTCAACGCAGGCCTAAACCACTTGCTACACCTTCTTGCATCCTTGCTGCCCTAACTGCGTCCTCCTCCAATGCTGCCCTAGCTGCGTCCTCTTTCCCACGTGAGATCTGCGTCCTCCTTCCTTTTAATACCCAAGAGACAGGGAAGAGATGAGAGGATGAGAAGAGTTGAGATAATGACTCAACCTCTCTTCTATTTATATGCAACGCTGGGCAAGAGTGCCACACACTTAACTGCTGGCCGACCTTGACAATTGCCAAGTAATTACAAATAAATTCATATCTCCATAAATACTTGTCGGAATCGGATGATATTTAGATCAATCCTACACCTCTCGACAAGAGGAATCTAGGACAAATATCAGCTGCCATGAATGAGGTGACCCACATGGAGTTTGGCCCTAGTTGCCAATTTTAACAATTATTACATTGCAACACCTTTCCCTTACCTTGCAGTTGGTCCTGCAAAGACTTCTCAACCAATTCCTTTCTTTTTTCTCTTTTGGTTTCAAGTTCAACAAGATTCTCCTCATGAGGTTTTCCTCTTCCTTTTGTTCAAGAGGGGTTATTATTTTAACTTTTCCCTGTGCCATGTTTGTTCTCTGCTCTGATCTCCTCCCATCATCAATTTTTTCCAGGCCCTCAAAAGCCCTATGTTTGGGCTTTCCACAACGAAACCATTTCCTTCATGAAAGAGCCTCAACCTCTACCTCTGAAACCTCCCCTTTTATTTCTCTTAGTCTTTCCCTGATTTAATTCCTCGTCAAACTTTAATGCATATTGATATACGCTTCATGCATGGAATGCACTTTCACAAAGGACAATTCATCTTGGGTTTGTAACCTTAGCCCATTTTATACCGAGCCTGGTTTTCTCCTTGTCTTTTTGCATTCCTATCCAAGATTGTGAACTCAGAAATTGTTCAATGTACTGTTGCAGAGACATCTCCCTTTGCCCCATGTTTTGAAATTCCTAGAACAATTCTTGCTGGAAATCCATGGATAAAAATTTCTTTAGGGTGTTTAAAGTCTTAGGCACAATTTATTCTTTTCTTTTCCCTCCTTTCTTCTTCATGGCTGTAGATTATCCCACCAAAGTGCAGCATGGGGATTTATTTTTGCCACAAAATTCTGACTCGAAATGGATCTTCTTCCTCAAAATTTTCCATATCCTAATATCTCATCAGATCTCCTATCAAATCTATAAACAATTCCAGGTTCAACTCTCCTTTGAACTCTTGGACTCATTACCTCTCAAGCTAACCTCAAGATCTTGCAGTCTATGGAGTAACTCATCTGTGTCCACTTTTCAATTTCCAGGCCTTGCTCCTCTCCGTCCCCATACTGGAATTCTTCTATTGGCCAACTTGTCCACTGCTCTGATACGATGATGGTGGTGCATCCAAGGGTTGCTGAAACAACAATCAACTGCACAGGCTTCAGAATGCAAAACAATAGGATCCATAAACAAGAAGAAAGAAATAACAATTTCTTTTGTTCCCCTGACACTGCAGAAGAGAAATCTGAAATTAATATCATATTATCATCATAAAAACAGTAGTACAAATCCATATATATAACATCCTTCTTGATGAGATTCTCTAACACCTTTTTCTAATTGCAAAAACCAACTTCATGGGATTTCCCTAACATATTACCAGTCCCATATATCCCACTTCCTTAATATAACCTCTAAAATAATTCTTATCTTTTATTACCGCTAGTGGTGAATGCATGGACTTAAAGCAAGATTACACAATTTATTATTCCTGATCTACGAGGATCAACTAACACTATTTTTAGATTATTCATCCTCAGTTAATAATAATATCAATATTTTTTTTCTGTTTTAGATTCTTCCTGCAGCATTGAACAATCATTTATAAAATGCATAATTAAGGAGCTTTTCTTAACCTTATACTTAATACATAGCTGCATGCTTAAGAGGTTCCTAGGGTACTGCATAAAAGTGGGCATGAATCCATCTCAATTCACTTTCCAGTTAAAAGTGGTCCTTAATACAGGTTTAACTCTGCAGTTGCCTACAATACAAGCTTATAAAGTTCAATATTTTGTTTGTAGGATGATACATAAGTAAATGCACTTCAGTTAAGTTGGAAGTGAGAAATGGATCGTTCAAGCTTTGAAAGTCCTCAACAGTAGACTGATCAGCTTTTTTTCATTATTTGTGTGTCTATTGACAGATGGGAATGGCATGTGCATTAGAGACACTTTGTGGACAGGCCTATGGAGCAAAGCAATATCATTTGCTTGGGATTCAATTGCAGAGAGCAATTGTTGCTCTTTTTTGTGTCAGCATACCACTGGCTGTGATATGGATATATATGGGAGACATTCTTAAAGCCCTTGGGCAAGACCCTTTATTATCTTTTGAAGCAGGGAAATTTGCAAGATGGATGCTTCCTAGCTTGTTTGCTTATGCGGCTCTTCAACCCCTTCTGAAATTTCTTCAATCACAGGGCATTGTCATTCCGATGATGTTAAGCTCTGCAGTAACTCTGTGTTTCCATGTCCCCGTCTGCTGGGTATTGGTGTTCAAAGTTGGATTAGGTAATACAGGCGCTGCATTGGCAAACAGCATTTCTAATTGGCTGAATGTTGCACTTCTATCACTTTATGTTACATTTTCCCCTGCATGCGAGAAGACAAGAACATCCTTTTCAAGGGAAGCTTTATATGATATTGCAAACTTTCTTAAGCTTGCTATTCCATCTGCAGTGATGATCTGGTATATGAGTCCGTCCTTTCCCTTTGGTGCAGAGTGCAGTTGAATTTAAAAAAATATGCATTGTTTCAATCGCATTTTCATTTTACTTATTCTACTTCAGAGTTTTCAATTATTTTTAAGGATTTCTTCAGTGGGAACCAGTTTACATATTATACTATTCTTGAATTTTTAATTATGCTATTACATTCTGTTCCTAAGTTAACGCTCGTATATTTCTGGACAGCTTGGAGAGCTGGTCTTTTGAAATGCTTGTTCTCCTCTCTGGTTTGTTGCCTAATCCCGAACTTGAGATGTCAGTTCTCTCTGTCTGGTAATTATGTCATATCTGACAAGTTTCCTACACATAAAGCTAATAGTGACATCTGCTTTTCCACTGCCAATAGTTACTCTATTTTTCTCTGAACTTGCTTTTGGTTCTTTGCAGCCTCAGCACTGCTGCACTTGCATATAGGATTCCCTTTGGCCTAGGTGCTGCTGTAAGGTTGGTATAACTGATTGAAAAATGTTGCTAACAGCAAATTCTCTAAGGATATTAAATCGCTGGCATTGAATTACATTCATACTTTTGATACTAATTTTTTGCGGTGCAGTACACGAGTTTCCAATGAACTAGGAGCTGGACGCTCATGTGCTGCACAGTTATCGGTGCGTGTCGGGGTTTGTATGGCAACCATGGAAGCCCTCATGATGGCATCTACTTTATTCTCTGCTCGAAATGTCTGGGGCTATGTCTATAGCACTGAAAGAGAAGTAGTTGTCTACATTTCAAGCATGATGCCGCTGCTTGCATCCACAGCATTTATGGATGCCAACCAAGGCATTCTAACAGGTAAATCACCTTTCTCGATGATTTCATCACATCTGAAATGGTCTTGAATTGTATAGATAGATATGTATAGTCCTGTTTTCTAAAACTTCAATACTTCTGCAGGTATTGCTAGAGGATGTGGATGGCAAACATTGGGTGCCTATATAAATCTTGGGGCATACTATGCGGTCGGCATTCCTATAGCTGTCATTTTGGCTTTTCTACTGCACCTTGGTGGCAGGGTCAGTTACCCCTCTCTCATTAATTTTAAGTTACTGAGTTTGTCCTTTCAATGGTAAGAGAAGAGTATAAATGGCACGTTTAGTCAAATTTTCAACTCCATGCCATTTCCCATTTGCTATAGCCCAGATATATAATTTTTTTTCTTCCAAGTAACATATCCTAGGGAAGTCTTTCCCTCTTTCTGAAGATGGTACCCAGGGTATCCTAGATTCTTCAAGACATGAGGCCAGGTTAACAACAGGGCTCAAAGATGTTACAAAACTATACTGGTTAAGAGATCAACATGTCACTTGTGGGACTTGAACTTGTGTGGGGAGGATAACAACACTCCTCTCAACCACCCAAGCTAGACCTAATTGACTGCCCATATATATAATATATGATACACTTTATGAGATTGCATGTCTCCTTATCAGGCTGAAAATAGTTGTTCTTTATCATTTGATATTGACTACTGAAATGGATGTATCAATGTTGAGAGCTAATAGGTCTGGATGCTTTTTCTTTTTTTTCATTTGAAAAGGGAAATAGGCACAAAGGTGAGAAGTTAAGATGGCAATAAATCATCTGCTGACCCTCCATTAACAGTCAAAAATATCTATATCTGAATCCACCAATACATCTTTTCAGAGCTATGACTAATAACAGTACTAAAATAAGACCAGAACTACGGGCTACCAATACATAGATCCAGCATTATTAAAGATCTCAAAACCGATAAAAAGCTAGTATTGATTTTGAGTAACAGTTCTGATAGCAATCGGAATCAACCATTTCATCAACGTTAGAAGGTCCTTTACAGAAAATAAACAGAAAACTCCAATCTGGGAGGCCATTATACAACAAAACGCGTTCCAGAATAAGAGTCTCAAAAGAGTTTAAATAGTTGAAAATCTGTAGGAGAAACTTCAAGTTTAAACATTCAGATTTTTTTTCCTTGATCAAAAATCTGGATGTCATTTCCAACCTTCATATTCTGTAGTATATATCTCCTCCAACAGGTTCTTTGTCTAGGTTCTACTGACAGTGAGGGGAGGGTCCCCAACCTGTTTAGGTTGTTTCTCCTCCAAAATTGACTGTGCAGAATTCACCCTTGGTGAAATTGGTCATTCAACGTTGTCATAAATTAATTCATCTCAATTTTCTTTAATGTTCCAACCTAATCAAGCTTCAATTTATTTCCATGCCAAAGTATTAGAACCATTCCAAAGTGATGTTTTGAAGAGTCTTTAGATTCCAATCCTTGAAAAGCCAAGGCATAACAAAAAGTTTCTTAATCCATCTTCACCCAAATCCTTACCAATAAATACCTCTGTAGAAAAATTAACCATGAGTTCTAAGGCGAAGTTAGGAAGCTCTCTACTTTCCCTGAAGATGTAATCATTTCCTTATTTCCACAATGTTCATAGCAAACATAAACTGAAGATTCATAGAGAATGAACACTTTTCAGCTTTATTGTCCAACATCAAACCAGTGTATGTCACTTACAATTTTAAGAGAGATCAATTTCAAGAAATTAAGCAGATAATATCTTTCTCCAATATATCGCAGTAAGCAAAAGGACAGTCATAAGACAAATTGTGGAGAGAGTCAGGATTCTCGTAAACATTACAGGGAGCAGATTTAATCCCCTTATACTCCAGGACTTGACTTTTTTATTCTGAAGTTAAAAGAAAAGGAAAGAAAAAATTTCAGGCATGCTTGTCTTGGACTTCAAATGTTATAACAATATAAGCTAACTAAACAGTAATGAAAAGTATGAGCACATATTTAAATTGATCCCAACAGTAATGACAAGTAATGAGCTCATATTTCAGCTCATCATTTCTTCTATACTATTTATAATAAGGTATTTTCTATTTTAAGGGAAATGTGGTCGATCAGATGCTTAAAAACTAAAAGGATTATGATTCAATTTATGAAAAAGGTGTCTGATTCAAACAGCGTTTTAAAAAAAAAAATCCGATTATATTGTGCAGAAAAGTACATACCACATCAGTATGATTCAGATCCCTTAGGCCACACAAAAGAGATGATATCCAATTGCAATGTAAAATCTGCATCTCTTGCATTTTTCCTAAAGATTCTAGGAGCTGGATTAGAGCTAGATCTAGGTCGTTGAGGGTAAGATCTAGTCTCTCAAATTTTTTTTTGAAGGGCCAGCGATTGAAAAATTTGTAGTAAAATCGAAGATCTAAAGCAAGAAAATTTTCTGGCGAGGGTTTTTTTAATTTTTTAGGGTCTTAAGGCCCAATGTCCTCCTCCATGCTAGTCGTCCAGCCCTCCCTGCCTTTGCGTCAGCCTTTATTCCCTTGTTGTGGTGTTTAAAGGCCTTGGTTGGCCTGGCCGTGGCCTCTAAGCCACTCGGCCTCCCCTTGATCTCTTGCTGCAGGCACTAGAGGGCCTCCCCCTGCTCTCGGCCCTCCTTCCAGCCTTCTGCTCAGCACTTTTCCTCCCCGTCCTGCCTTTCGTCCCCCCTTTTCTCCCCTTATCCCTCCTCCGCAGCCTCTCCTCCTTAGGCCACAACCTTCTTTGGCTTGCGGCAGCCTCCTAGAGGCTCCCTCTAGGGTGTCGCAGACCTTTAGGGCCTCAAAACCTGAAACCGCAGCCCCACTAGGGCCTCTCGGCCCCTCCTTAGCCCAACGGCAGCCTTCCTAGGCTTGCCGTCAGGCCTTTGTGGCTTCTTGACCCTAGCCGTAGGTCTATTTTGCCCTGCTTTGCCTCCTAGCCCTCATTTAGCCCTCATTCATCTCTGTTGGTGATCTATAAATTTCTGAAGCTAATTCATTGGTGGGTTTTGCAGATAAATTGGCAAAAAGTTTGTGTTTACAGGTGGCATACCCATTGGAAAATTTTGGAAGAAGTTGGGCAAGTTCTACAAGGCCTAGAGGCCAAGAGTTTGATATATAAACCCTATTTTCTCTCACTGTTTGCTACAGCTCTCTGAATACATTCATAATAGTGGTGAAAAACACATATAAGTGGCAGAAAAATCACATCTAAGATATCTACCATATTGTCAAGTCATTTAAGTAATTTGGGCATTAATCCCTTGGCATATATCTATTTGTTTAATGACTGTTATCTCTGCATAAAAAGTGTGATCAGATCTGATATAATACTGAAAAATACATCATAAGAAGGTTGATTAGCTCATAGTTACATTTGGCAAGATATTGAGTACCTCATTGCTCATATTTGGCTCACACATGTTTGTCATTTTTTGGATCTAGAGTGATTTTACTTACTGCTGTCCTAAAAGGTTTAATAATTGTTCATTTGAATGTGACTGGGACGTAAGTGACTTAAGAAAATTCCTTGCTCATGCTCTATAAATCATAATTATCTTGCAAGTTGGTTTCTAATTGCTCCAAGCACACTAGCGTTTGTGGTTTAATTGTGAGTTTTAGAAGTATATAAGATAACATCCAACTCACTCACATAAGCACTAAATCAAGAATCGAATATCATTGTGAATGGTAATCTCATATTGACATTAAGATCTCTAAGTGCTCTTTACTTGAAGTCTTTGAATTGGCATTGAAGTAACTTGTTTCTCTTATGTGGCAATCATATTGGCAAATAAGTACTCCCATATGGTCATTCTTGCTTCACTACTGATATCCTTTTGTGAATGATAAATACACATTGGTATTGAGATTCTAAGTTTTTTAATCCAATCAAGCATATCTTGAATGATTGAGTATTATTGGCATTTATCTCTCTTGAAGTATCTTGGAAGCTTCTAATTGAAGTAAAAGCATTGACAATCTTGCGACAATAATCATTGGTATCTTGTTGAGCATTGGTTAAATTATTCTAAGTGCTTCAATTATCATTGAAGAAGTTATTATGGGATTTTTGCACATCCCGTAATTGTTGAATAATTGCATATTGTGGGTATCTATTGTATCTTATTGGCACTTTGTAACTTGGCACACTTTCTTGTGGTTAAGATTGTATTTCATTGATAAGTACTTAAACTTAAGATCAAATCATAAATAAATGTTTAAGCAACTTAAAAAATCTTACCTTAAGAATCACTCAATCTACCTTGCATTGCATTCTAAGTCTAGTTGCATTAATAATTTACCTCCAAGCATAAGCTTGGTTGATAGACATTTAAGGCCACCCCTTCTTAATTTAGCTTGAGGAACTTAGACCCTCTTTAGTGGTTAACATGGTGACCTTGCAGTCGTCAGAGCCATAGTCTTTGCAGCGTCGGAGGCATCAAGTGGTTGGAACATAGGGGGAAGTATCGTTAATCAAGTTTTTGCTTGCTTCTCGTTGGCTTCCATCCCACAACCTACTCTAGAGACTGGTTCCAAAACAGTTAAGAGAAAGGTTACACTTAGAATAGGCATTTAACTTAAAATCAACCCAGATTCTGCATTTCACCTAGCTTGTAGGATTTGCACTTCATATAGGATAGCTATTCATTCAAGCAACCATTGTCCATCTGGTTACTTGGCGTTTAATTGGTAATAAAAAAGAAGTTGACTCCATAAGGCACTGGTCTCATAATTCAATCTAATCTAATCTTCTAACCTTGCTAAAATTAACCAAGTAGCTAGGCCACTCAATCGTGTCTCCCAAACTTGTTGGTTGCCAACTTGTCCTTCATCTTCACATTTCCATAGGGACTATCCCCCATAATCTGTTGTTGGGAGACAACTAGAACGGAGAGGTCGGGGATCAAAGTGACAGCCCTCGCCCTGAGTCGTTGTCGCAGTGCCTGTACAATCTGAGCGAAAACATTTTTTGGCGTCATTGTCGAGGATAAGTTTATCTTGTTTCTGGCGCTTTAATGACAATCCTTCAATTTGCAATCCTTTATCTTTCCATCTTTTCATTTGAGCCGACAACGCCACAACATTTTTTGGCGTCTTTGTTGGGGACCACTTTATTGGGCTTTGGCGTTGCGACATTTTTTCCTTCACATCATTTTCTCAATCCTTCAATCCTTTCTTTTGAGCCAACAACGCCACAACATTTTTTTGGCCTCGTTGTTGGGGATATCTTATTCTCAGTGCCTCAAAGACAATTTCTAAATCTTTTCATCTTTCATCATTTTTCATCTTCTCATCTTATCATTTTTTCTCTCATTAATCCTTTCATCCTTTCTATATGCACCTTTAAGCACTTGGATATTTTGGTTGGTTACCTGTTTGGGTGGCAACTCCACTTATTCAACCATTCACAAGAGCTCTCTCTAGAAGGAATCTTGGTAGCTTGGTTAACCTTGCTCCCGATCCTTAAAAGTTTCTAAGAGCTAGGTTAAACAAATTACACTCTAAAGAGCATTTAATTTTTCTCTGACAATAAGCACTCCCTGATATCCATTTGCTTTTCATTAATCCTCTATATCAAGAAATCAGGGATTATTATAGGCCTTGCAACTTTACCAATGTTCAGGGATATCCTCACAATATTCCAGACAAATCTACTATGAATAAGCTTCCAACTTTCCAAGGGAATAATGCCATCAACATTGAAGCTCACATAAAGAAGTTCAATACCTTTATACAGAGATTTGTTCAGGCAATTACATACAATCACGAGGATGTCAGAATGAAGTTATTTGTTCTCTCATTAGAAGATAATGCACTTGACTGGTTTCATGATAAAGCAGATAATGCTTTTGACTCTTTGTGGGCCCTCAATGATGCATTTAAAGACAAATTTGGGGACAAAAGAGAAGGAAAATATTTGGTCAAAGAACTAAATTCCATTAAGAAAGGGGAAAATGAAACAAATGAGGAATCTAACCAAAGATTTAATGGTCTTCTTAGAGATATGACTCAAGATTACAAGCCACCTAACAAGACAGTTTTAGAGCAATATCTTGAAGCATTTAATGTTGACACCCAATATGAGATTAGACGTGCCAAGCCTGTTATTCTAGCTACTACTCATAATACTGCTGAAGAACTAGAGAAGGATAAAAAAGCTTCGGGTAAGTTAGAAATTCCTGGTTTTGACAGAGGTCCAGTTAAATTTGAGGGAAAAGAAATTAAGGAGGTTGTTCATGATCAAATTAAAGAATTAACTCAAATAGTTAAAGAAATGAGACTTGATTATGCTCGAGATATGAGTGCCATGCAGTCTAGGATGGTTCCAATGGAACAAAATCAAGTCCATAATATGCAACCTAGAAATAAAAATAACAACAAAGGAAATAATAATCCATGATCAAGAAGAAATCCTCCTAGTAATCAGAGGCCTCCTACTCCGCTTGAGTCTGCCAATGTTGTTGATCGGCCTATACCATTTTGGAAACCATTTGAAAGCTTCCACGAGGAAAGTGCATGTGCCCTTGCTAGAAAAATCTTGGATGAAGTAGCTAATGAACAAATAAATAATATTGGTCAAAGTTCTTCCAAGGAAAGTCGTTGCACGGATATGATTTCTTCATCCTTTGCCATCAATTACTTCACTGATGAAAAAGATCCTATCACGCAGATGTATGGTGAAAAACCATCTCAAGAACAAATTCTAGAAATTGCTAAAAGTAAGGGTTACACTTATCAAAGGAAGGGTAAAGAACAAATTCAAAGTAAAAAGGTTGCTTCTGAAAAATATAAGTCAAGATTAAAATTCGATTGTGCGCTTGGATTAATAGTATTAAAATGTTTGTCTCAGTGCTTGAGCTTCTAAAGATTCCATCTCAGCAGGCATCATTCTTTAGGGCTTTGGGTATGGTTCGACAATGTAATATCGATAACAGTCCTAAAGATGAAGAAATTAAGTTGAAAGATTCAAACTGCTACATGATCAATGAAGATCATCAGCCTTTCTTCTTGACTTTGGATATTAATGACAGTGTGCTTCATAATCACATGTTTGTTTTTGGTGCTTCAATGAATGTTATGACTAAAAAGGTTATGGATCAGTTAAACTTAAGAATTTCAAGACCTTACCATAACATTTGCTCAATGGATTCTAGAAAGGTTGAGGTCCTTGGTGTGGTCAAAGATTTACAGGTCTCCTTAGTTGATTATCCATATAAGATCATCACCATGTATATAGCTATTATTGATGTGCCAAATGTATGCGGAATGCTCATATCCAGGAAGTTTGTAGCTGACTTGGGTGGGTCTATTCAGATGGACTTATCATATGCCACTATTCTCGCTACAGCATGTTGTATGGTCGGATTATACAGGGAAGTTGAAAGAAGATATCATGTTGAGTATCTAAAGAGACCAAAAAATGGTGAAGAAGTTAAGGCACAAGGTCATCCACCGCATTTTGAGTCAGAGTTCATTCAACCAGTTAATCACTTCTTCTCGTCACATCTTCCATTCTATCTTCCGAGCAGAAAAATACTAAGATTTTAGTATGACAGAGATGTGTAGCACAGTGATCCGAATCTACATCAATTAAAAAGGGTAAAATTTCAGTAAGGGACATTTGAAAAACAACCAATTGATCTGCCTATATGCAAACAGATGTTCGAGATTGTACCACATAGATGGCATCTGATGCCATAAGGCAGCCTTTGTATAGTATCTCTAACCCTACTCCTTTTTATTTATGTCATTAGCTAGTTTCTTTTTATGCACTTATGTTTTATATTTCAATTTGTTAGAGTAGATTTTTTCTATTCCAACAAATATTCTATGTATACATGATGATTTCGATTTTGAATGGATAATTATTTGATGGATTTATGTTTTCTTGGATACAGGATTATGGGATTCTCACATTGCTCCATTGAAGCAATGTGTCCCCATATGGAGCGAAATGTTGCACCCATTTTTTCAACATTCCAAGGAAGCCGGATCCGAGTGCTTGAAGGATTTTTTTCAAAGTCAGAATCATCAACCAGCAGTATGTTATGTGTCATTGTAAACCCATTTTGCAAAATTATAATGTAAATGATGCTAGTACGACTGTTTTATTATGTAACAACCTAGGTAAGTGGCAACAGATTTCATACTAGGAGGATTTTCGTCTCACTGATTAACCTGTGTTTATAAACACAGTTGATTAGCAGAGTTTTTCCCTCCAACCTCACCCCAAAGCTAGAGTGGAATTTATTGTTGAAATCTTAGATGAGTCTTAGTGTTTTAGTCGAATCTTTTGTTAAAGTGATTAAGGAATAATTTAAGCTAATTGGCTAAATTATTTTACAAATCATTTGGTCTACTAGATCATATTGTGTCGCAGAATTGGGTAATTATTTGAGAGTATATAATGAACGGGTGCTCCTCTTCTGAGCGCTATATTTGTAAATCTTTTGTAAAAAATATTTTGGTGCATGGTCCTTCATACTTAGACACCATGGCTAAAATATTAGAGGGTGGAAAATTAATTAATCCCCTCATAAGTCAATTAATTAATTTTTCTGGCAAAACAAAATAAAATCCTAAGCCAGAAAATTAATTAATTAGAGTAAAAAATTAAAATGTTAAAGAAAGTAAATTCTCCAAATGGAAAAATTCTTGGGTCTAAAAGAAATTAATTTTTGGAAGTTCCTCACCAAGGGAATATTGGAAATTTCAAGAAAAAATGGACTTTTAGAATTTTTTTAAAAATTAGCTCAAAATAATTATTTTTGAGCTAATAAAAAATGTTTTTAATAAAAAATTGGAAAATTCCTCAAAAATAATTATTTTCGACAATGGAAGTTGAAAGTAGATCAAGGATTTTATTGACAGTCGAGATTATTTCGACGGGGATCAAACCAACTAGCTGTTATTTTCTACTTGGAGGAATTTCTCTATAACTAAATGGCATTTTGCTTCTATTTTTTATCTTGATCTTGACTTCTGATCTGATGTAACTTTGTAAAAGTTGGTGTAAAGTCACTGTTCTACTGGGAACGTTTTGATTATCATAATAAAAGACTTTGGGGTGCAATTCATGGTGTCTTCGTCTCACTGATTTGTGGTACGTGTTGGGTATGTGCATTCCTATATTGTGCTTCAAATTTTAATTAAATCGTTATTTCTTTTGTAGATGATAGGAACATTCTATCAATAAGTTTTGGGCTTATCTTAGTTTATCTAATTCATTGTATATTCTAACGGTTTCTTCTTCAGAAAATATATAGAGTTTGCAGGTTCCCCGGCCCTTGGGCTCAAAGTTCACATACTGTGGGCACACGCTGACCATGTTTGGATTCTGAATATTTTATGTGATTTTCTAACTTTGCTAAGGCTGTGCTTTAACATTTATTTTTCAAAATGCATCTAGCCATTATCAAAGTCCATAAAAATTCTATTCTTCAAAAATCTTTCTAAGCATTGTACACTTGTATATTTTGTATAATAATTTTTTTTAGATTTTATTTTATTTTCTAACCCTTGTTTTGTAGTTGGGGTTTGGGTTTTCTTGAATTTTTGTATATATTTGGATTTTGGGCACTTGTAAATTCATTTTTGCAGGTAAGATTCAAGGAAATTTGTTGGATTAGAGTTAGAACTAGGCCCTTAAAGGTAAGATCTAGTCTCTAGATTTTTTTTTTGTAGGGCCAGCAATTGAAAAATTTGCGGTAAAATCAAAGATCTGAAACAAGAAAAAATTGTGGCAAGGGTTTTTGAAATTTTTTAGGGCCTTGAGACCAAACATCCTCCTCCAAGTTATCCGTCCAGCCCTCCTTGCTTCTGCTTCATCCTTTCTCCCCTTGTCATGGTGTTTTCAGGGCTTGGTAGGTCTGGTCGTGGCCTCTAGGCCACTCGACCTTCCCTTGATCTCTTATCGCAGACCCTAGAGGGCCTCCTCCTGCCCTTGGCCCTCCTTCCAGCCTTCTGCTCAGCCCTTTTCCTCCTCGGTCCCTCCTCTTCCTCTTCATCCAACCTTTTGTCCCCCCTTTCCTCCCTTTAACCCTCCTCCGCAACCTCTCCTCCTTAGGCCGCAGCCTTCTTTGGCTTGCCACAACCTCCTGGAGGCTCCCTCTAGGGTGTCACAGGACTTTAGGGCCTCAAAACCCTAGGCCACAACCCCTCTATGGCCTCTCGGCCCCTCCTTAGCCCAACGACAACCTTCTTAGGCTTGTCGTGAGGCCTTTGTGGTTTCTTGACCCTAGCCGCAGGCCTATTTGGCCCTGCTTTGCCTCCTCCTAGCCCTCATTTGGCCTGCATTTATCTCTGTTGGTGATCATCAAATTTTTGAAGCTAATTCATTGGTTGGTTTTGCAGAGAAATTGGCAAAAAAACTTGTGTTTTCAAGGGGTGTACCCACTGGAAAATTTTGGGAGAGGTTGGGCAAGTTTTCTTCAAGGCCTAGAGGCCAAGGGTTTGATCTCTAAACCATATTTTTTCTCACTATTTTCTACAGCTCTCTAAATATGTTCTTAACAGTGGTGAAAAACACATATAAGTGGCAGAAAAATCACATCTAAGATATCTAGCATATTGTCAAGTCATTTAAGCAATTTGGGCATTAATCTCAACATAAATCTAGTTGTTTAAAACTTTGATGACAGTTATCTCTACATAAAATGTGTGATCAGATCTGATATAATACTGAAAAATACATAATAAGAAGCTTGATTAGCTCATAGTTACATTTGGCAAGATATTGGGTACCTCATTGCTCATATTTGGTTCATATATGCTTGCCATTTTTTGGATCTAGAGTGATTTTACTTACTACTGTCTTAAAAGGTTTAATAATTGCTCATTTGAATGTGATTGGCATGTAAGTGACTAAAGAAATTTCCTTGCTCATGCTCTATAAATCATAATTGTCTTGCAAGTTGTTTTCAGATTGCTCAAAGCACACTTAATGTTTGTGGTTTCACTGTGAATTTTAGAAGTCTATAAGATTACATCTAACTCACTCACATAAGCACTAAATCAAGAATCGAATATCATTGTGAAAGGTAATCTCATATTGACATTAAGATCTAAGTGCTCTTTACTTGAAGTATTTCAATTGGCATTGAAGTAACTTGTGACAATCTAATTGGCAAATAAGTACTCTCATATGGTCATTCTTGCTTAGCTACTGATATCCATTTTTGAATGATAAATACACATTGGTATTGCGATTCTAAGTGTTTTGATCTAATCAAGCATATCTTGAATGATTTGAGCATTTATCTCTCTTGAAGTATCTTGTAAGCTTCTAATTGAAGTAAAAGCATTGATAATCTTGTGACAATAATCATTGGTATATTGTTAAGCATTGGTTAAATTATTCTAAGTGCTTCAATTATCATTGAATAAGTCATTATGGTATTTTGGCAGACCTTGTAATTGTTGAATAATTGCATATTGTGGGTATCTACTATATTTTATTGGCACTTGGTAACTTGACACACTTTCTTGTGGTTAAATTTGTAATTCATTGATAAGTACTTAAACTTAAGATCAAATCATAAATAAGTGCTTAAGCAACTTAAACAATCTTACCTTAAGAATCACTCGGTCTATCTTGCATTGCATTCTAAGTCTAGTTGCATTAATAATTTACCTCCAGGCATAAGCTTTGTTGGTAAACATTTAAGGTCACCATTTCTCAATTTAACTTAAAGAACTTAGACCCTCTTTAGTGGTTAACGCAGTGACCTTGCAGTCATCAAGTCCACAGTCTCTGTAGCATCGGAGGCATCGGGTGGTTCGAACACAGGGGGAGGTACCGTTAATCAAGCCTTTGTTTGCTTCCCATTGGCTTCCATCCCACAACCTACTTTAGAGACTAGTTCCAAGACAGTGAAGAGGAAGGTTACACTTAGAATAGGAATTTAACTTAAAATCAACCCAGATTCTGCATTTCACCTAGCTTGTAGGATTTTCACTTTATATAGGATAATTACTCATTCAAACAGCGATTATCCATCTGGTTACTTGGTGTTTAATTGGTAATAAGCAAGAAGTTGACTCCATAAAGCACTGGTCTCATAATTCAATCTAATATAATCTTCTAATCTTGCTAAAATCAACCAAGTAGCTAGGCCACTCAATCGTGTCTCCCGGACTTGTTGGTTACCAACTTGTCCTTCATCTTCACATTTCCATAGGGACTACCCCCCATAGCATGTTGTTGGGAGACAGGTAGAATGGAGAGGTTGGGGATCAGAGTGATAGCCCCTGCCCTAAGTCATTGTTGCAGTGCATGTACAATCTGAGCGACAACAAGAGAATTTCCCAAGCTCCCTCAAGCCAAAAGATGACTTTATTAGAGTTGTGTTACAATGAAGAGAATCCTCTCAAAGGCTGCCAAATGAATGAAGGGGAGACTTTACAAAAGTGTGACTTATAAGAGCTAAACATCCTCCTTAGAGTGTGGAAAATTGCATTTGGACAAGGGAGGATGAGCCTCCTAAAGCCCAAGGCCTAGTCAAGAATGATGCTACCCTCAAATGCAACTCGCCCTTGCATAAGAAATGGTCTTAGTGACCACAACCTCCTTAAAACTCAGTACCAAACATGTGCCAAAGGTCCTGCAAACAACTTGTTAGATGTTTCAAGTGAGAACACCCTCAAGCTGCCACAAAAATGAGTTAGCAAACACTTCAAACAAGGGCTGCAAGACAAGTCAAATATTAGTGGAAAATCAACAACATGAAATGTATATATACAATCTAATTGACAAGGGCTAAGCTAAAGAGTGTGAGCAAACTCTCATCTTTGCTTAGCCATCATCAAGCTCTTAAATAGCAAATTCGAAAAATGAAGCACAAGATTTAAGAAAAATGATTCAAATTTGAAAATAACCTGGTTTGTATACAAGTTATGGCTAGCACCCTTGCAATTCAATGTGTTAGATTAGACTATGAGGCTCAAAGAACAAATGGGAGTTCCTTCAAGAGCATATCAGGAGTGGGTTGGTCTCCCCGAAGACTTCCCCTCATGCTTGATCTTTGATCCAACTAGGAATTTCCTTTCTACGGAATTCAAAGGGTTAGCTCCACATATAGATTTAAAAATATGCAATGAAAAGGAGGCCTAGAGATTTATGTGAAATCTACTAGGACTACTAAATCTAGAGCACAATTTGTAAATCATGTACTGATGCAAAATAGTTGTACATCAAAACATCTTCTAAAAGTATATGGAAGCATAACATAATTAGCACATATAGAAGGAAAATAAACACAAGATCATACCATGCTCCAAGAAGGATGAACTTCTCATGAATGAAACGCAAGTCTTTATTAATATTTGAATGTGTACAAAGCAACAGCGCTTCCGCAAGCACAATAGCTAGTATCCAGAATACAAAGGGAGAGCCCAATGCTCACTTAAATAGAGAAGTGGGAGCAAATCCCAATGAAGAATGGTGGATATCCCAATGAAGACTGGTGAAAATCACAATGAAGCCTCATGCAAATCGAATTTCCCAAGTGGGCACATCGAACTCCTCAAATGTCCACGCAATGCTTAGAGGCTTCCACGCAATTCTGGAGGGACATGTGTATACTAGAGTGGAGTAGTGGGAGACCACTCTCCACTCATCTCTTGGTGTAGCTCAAGTCAAATCCCACCAAGTGGGTGACTCCAATGCTACAAAAATTGCGATCGGGGTAAAATCGGAAAGGGTCCAAAAAATGAAAAAACCATAAAAAAAAAACCGGCAAAACATCGGCAACATTAAAAAAATATTAAAAGAATTCATTTTTTTCTCAATTTTTTAAGTATCTGAAGCATCCACGATTTTTTGACGATTTTTACAATTTTTTGGTGATTTTTACGATTTTATTGTGATTTTTATGACTTTTATTGCAATTTATTCATTTTGGAAAAAACCTTTGCAAATTTTTCATGATTTTTTGGCGATTTTAATGATTTTATCGCGATTTTTTCATTTTGGAAAAAACCATTGATTAAATCGCCATGAGGAAAAATCACGATTTTCGCAACAGTAGGTGACTCATCCATGAAATTTGAGCCATCTCCCTCAAAAAATGCGATTTGCCCAATGGAACTCGTGGTCCCCTCCAAGAAACTTGATTTCCCTTAATTTGTGACTTAGGTGGAGTCCACATCATTTTCTAACTTGACTTTAACCTTTAGATGAATTTCCACCTCATTTCTACATCATTTTAGCATATGTAGATATTTATTATTCTACATTTATTAAATTGTTGGGCTAATTTATTGTCACATTTTCCACTAAACAAAGGAAAACCAGGTTTTGAGGGTTTAGAACTTATTTTTAAATTTTTACCCCTCAAAGTGTTTTAGTAGAAATTTGAGGGTGAGAGATCTAATTTTGAGCATACATACCTCATACAACTTCTCTAGACATCACGTATTACATTTTACCAATGTTGTGAATATTGTGATGTTATCGCGATTTTTTTTTAAATCACGCTTTTTTCGAGTGAACAATTTTATTAGCGGATAATATCGGGAATTTTTTCAAGCTAAAAAAATCATCAAAAATTTATGATTTTTTCTTAAAAAATCGCGAGTCGAGTGGTAATAATTGTCAAATGCGACAAGTTTTTAAAGCGAAATTTTGATTCTTTTTTTGTTCATTTTGCAGGCAGAGGGCAAGAGTGAGAGTTAAGGAGGAGAACTCGTCTACAAGGGCAAGAAAGGAGAAAAGTGAAGGAATTTAGCATCCCAAGCAAAAAAAAAAATCAAGTTTGGACCAAGTTTCTTCAGCAGAGCGTGGTTTTCAAGTATGGGCATCAAATTGAGCCCTTTTTTTGTTTTTTTTCATGGATTTCTATCACCCATTTATTTTCCATGATTTTTGTTTGAATTTTAATGTGTTTTTGTCATTTTTGTTGCATTTAGTGGAGGGGGTTTTTTTTGGTCAAAAATGCAAAATCTTAATTGTTAGATTTATTTGTTTAATTTTTTCTTGTGCCCTAGTTTTTTCCATCATTTTTGCTTGAGTTTGAATGTGTATTTTTTGTCATTATTGTTGCATTGAGTTAAAGGTTATTTTTTGTCAAAAATTCAAAATGTTGTATGTAAATTTTAATTTCATTTGTTTAACTTGCAATTCTTCTTGTGTCCTAGGTTCAAACTTCAAACTTCAATCTCATATTAAAACTCAAGATTCAACAAAGTTACAAACATGCCAAGGAAATTGGACCTTTTGTGGAAATTTGGTAAACCTGATGGAGGGTTTGACAGATCAAATTTGACTTCCAAGTTATGTGAGCATTATATGACAGAGGGGGTATACAGATTGAAGTATCACCTTGCACAAGTTCCTGGACATAAGGTAAGGTCTTTCTCAAATACAAATCCAAAAATCATCTGAGAAGCCCTCAAATCATTAGAAGAAATAGAGACAACCAAATTGTCCAAGGCAGCTTTGAAAAGTCAAATAGCAGAGAGTAGAGTGTCAGGATTGGGAGGTGACTGTGAGAGTGGTACTGGTTCTACTTCACCATCAGCATCTACACACAACCCTATAGCTACCTCATCATTTTTTGTTCCTAGAACCACACTTGGTGCACAACCATCTATTTCGTCAATTATTAAAAAAAGGGAGAAGGAAGAAGTCGACAAGTTGTTGGGCAAGTTTCTTCTTTGGAGTGATATTCCTTTCAGCTTTGCCAAGAACAATCCATTTTTCAAACCTGTGGTTGATGTTATTGCTATTGTTGGCCCAGGGTACAAAGTCCCTTCAAATGATGACTTTAGAGGACGCATTCTTCAAAATGAAAAAGTTCACTGCACTAAGATATTGGAGGAGTTTAGGGAATCATGGGCACACACAGGATGCATTGTGATTTTAGATGGTTGGACATATCAAAGATGCACAGTTATTATGTGATTTGTTGGATGTGTTCATTTAAGAGGTTGGTCCACAACATGTCCAAGTCATAACCGACAATGCTTCAAATTATGTTGTTACTGGCAAGATGCTTATGGAGAAGCATCCTAACTTATTTTGGACACCTTGTACTGCACACCTCATTGATTTGATGTTGGAGGACGTAAGAAAAATTCCTTTTGTTAAGGATATTGTTGAATCATCAAAAAACATTACAAAATTTATATATAATCATGCATTTGTGCTTCATTTAATGAGAACATTCACCAACAACAAGGAGTTGGTGTGCCCTGGCCCCTACCATTACACAGTTTGCCACCAGTTTCATATCTCTTCAATCCCTCTTAAATTCTATGTGGGATGTGAAGAGAATGTTTTTTTTAGAGGAGTGGTGTGCTTTGTCATATAAATGCAAACCAGAGGGAGAAGCCATATGCAAGTTAGTTTCATTCCAGGAAAACTTTTGGGTGGGAGTGCAGGAAGTGTGTAGCATTACTGAACCTTTGGTAAAAGTTCTTCCATTAGTTGATGGAGATAAGCCCGCAATGGGCTACTTGTATGAGGCCATGGATAAGGCCAAAAAATCCATTCGGAGCTACTATGATGATAAGGGGGATGAGGGGTTTGAGAAACAACAACTCCTATGGGAAGTGATTGATGAGCAATGGAACAATACACTCCATCCTTCTCATTCATGTTGCAGAGATCTACCCGAACCCTGCATTTTCTTACTCATGTGGTTTCTTGTTTGATGTTGAGGTCATGGATGGATTTTTCACTTGTGTTCAAAGGATGGTGCCATCTCCAGCAGAACGTGTAGAAATCTCCAAACAAATGAAGATATACAGGATGGCAGGTGGCGCATTTAGCTTTGACGTGGCTATTGTGGATAGGAAGACTAAAATGTCAAGTAAGTTTTAGTTGTTTCAAATTTCATTGTCTCTGTTACCCACCACTTAGCAGGTGATATCCCCAGGAGAAATTTTTCTCCATGATGAGCCTCAACCGACAGACAGCAGCCCATTGATGCCTCCTACTAGCTTGTTGTGCCATTTCTCTGCCACCTGAACCAGCCATGTGGTCCCTCACCCACTTGTATTGATCGTATGTTTGAAGGTGGGCCTCCCAAATCTAAAGGTATGTCTTTTCATTTGGTAATTGAGTATTGGGTTTACTTATCATGGACTTCTGGGTATGGATTGATGGGGGGATTTGGCGGAAAGAGGGGGCTTAATTTGTGCTCTTGTCCACTTGATCTCTTTTGGTTTTTAACCTTGGATCTTAGTCTCATGGAATCTCCCTTATTGACCATTTGGTTCTAAGGTGGTACTACTTGGAAAACCCCGACTTTGGGTGCGTGGTCCTACTCCTTAGCCGCACATATTACTCCCTTTCCACTCACTATACCCCCATTCATCTTTTCTCCCACCTGGGTCCACTTAGGGCTAGCCTCCCTATCCCCTTACCCCCACCTCGGTTCAGGCCTAGAATGATGCCCCAGAGGTTGAAGCAATTAAAAGAAAAAGTGAAAAGCATAATTGGCCACATTTAACAGGAAATTGTACCAAAAAATGCAAAAGATGGTCGAAACAAAATAATCAGCACGTGGGCAAAAGCCAATGCATGAGCTCTACCCCCATCCATGGCCATCACCCTAGTTCCATAGGCCCTAGATGAGCCTCCTTTATCATTCAAGAACCCATGATTGTCCCAAGCCCTAGAGGGCAATGAACCGCCCTCCCTTAAAGGGGGTAACTACTGCTATATCTTACACATCATGCTCTTGTCCTTTGAGCCCCAAGCAGTTAATTAAAGAAAATTCATAGAAGGCAAAAGGCATATAAAAAAGGGTGGAAAAATCAAGGTTAGGGCACTTCATGTACCACGACTGCTCCTTCCTATACATTACATACGCAGGTGTGGGCTTCCCTTTATCTAGCTACCCCTATGCCCCACTATGTGGCCCAAAACTGCCCCTCTCATTCCCTATTCCATCTCACTTGTTTGTCACTTGCCACCCCCATTAGAGGGATGTACCTTGGACATAATATCCCCTCTAAGGGCTGAAACCACCTAATAAAGTACTTGGCTAACCCTCTTTGGAGCTTGGAGACACTAGCACATGCCAAAGCCCACTACGGAAGGGCATGTCATTATGAAATGCCCACTTTGTTATCTATGATTTGTAAGCTATCTTACCCGATTATCTTAATGACTGGTTGTACTAGAAGCCTAGGGGACGCATTGGATCTTATGCAAGATTATAGGTGGTTTCCATTTGGTTTGGTCTCCCTATACGAGATCCTCACCCCCAGAGGTCTACATTGGCATATGTCGGGTATGCATAGAGAGCCATGGACCTCCACAGCAGCAAACAACACTCCATGGATCTTCATGGATGCTCAGAGACTACTAGCTATCCACTTTTGGGATGATGGTGATATGCTTGGTACATTATGCCCAGCAAGCCCCACAGGATCCCCACAATCTTGGCAAGTGTCCCAGGACTTGTACGATGTCATGGCAGCATTCATTCCACCACTTGGACGATCTACAAGTATCTCCGATTCATATGGAGACCCATGGGGTCATCTATGTGCCCTCATACGCACTGGGAGCACCACAAGTCTACTACTTGGAGAACAAGGAGCCACCCCCTTTCCATCATATTCCGATGAATATATTCCTCGATATGGCACTTCAGGATATTATTGAGCTTTTGGAGGGCCCAACGACATGCACATATTATTATTTGGCCTTTTGTGAGGCTTATTTTTACACTTGTGAGCTAGTTTGGTGGGCTTGTCACCAATAGGGACTTTATTTGCACATTATTTTATCATTAGGGGCTAATGTAAGCCCATAGGCTAATTCGAACTCCTTAGGAGGTTATATATTGAGGCTAGATACATTCATTTGTATGATCATTTGACTTGGTATCTCTCTAATCATAGAGAACTTCACATTTTTTGCTTGGAGGATATCTTCTAGAGATGGATGAATTTTGACGTATGGATTTGGGCTATTTATCTTGTCTTGGAGCCTTGTTTTGTGAACGAAATGTTGGTTGGATATACTCTATAACGTTGTAAGTGAATTTTTTATGTTATTATTCTTGTTGTTGCTAGTGTTTTAAAAACCGGTCGAACTAAACTGGTACCCAGTCAAACCGGCCAGTTAGCAAGCCCACCGGGTCAAACCAGCTTAAAAACCCAGTTTACCTCCTCATTTCGCCTTTTTTTGCCCTAACCAGTCCTAACCGGCTGGTTTAGGATGAAACTAGCCGGTTTTGTCCTAAACCGGCCTGTTTTGTCTTAAACCAATCAGTTTTGTCTTAAAGCGGTCGGTTTTTTGCAAAGGCAAATATAACCCCCACAAAATGCATTTTTGTGAGTTTTGAAGCTCTTTTGAGGGAAATTTGGGGTTGTTTTCCTCCAAAAATAGTCCCTCGAAAAAAACATGCCTACCCTCTCATTTTCCTGACACATCTCAACCCTAACAATGTTGGAAATTGATGGTAATGTTAAATTCTTAAAGTAAAAGTAACATTTCCTTTAATTTTCATTTTCATCATTTTACTTAAATTTTTAACATTACCATGAAATGACTCAGGATGTTTGAGAGTGGTTTCGACCTCATTGGATTTCATATGGAGAAACTAGAATTTTAGATTTCACTCAAAATTCAACAGACTTAATGGTTTTCAAGATTTCATGGTTTGGGGGTTAGCAATGTTTCCATTTGATTCTATCATGCATGAGGGTATGAGATTGGCATTTGATCAAGAGCATGAAGCCCTTTAAGAACCTTGATCGTGGTGGCATTGATTGTTGAAATTTGTTGATGTTGGTGGTACTGATTGTTGAACTCCTCTACCATGGCCTTAATAAGAATGCACCCTTCACTCAAAGGAAAACCACTGGTTAGGCATGCTAATCTTTTTCTACCACATTATAAGGTTGAGGAGATGAACCCTTCACTCAAACCAAAATCATTGGTTAGGCATGTTAAATCTTCTCAATTTCTATCATGTTATAAGGTTGAGCAATCCAAGTCTGAAGACTTTGAGCTAAATGATGTTCATGTATCTCTTGTTGATGATGTTTATGTATTTCTAGTAGTGTTGAATCAATGATGAGTTTCATGAGTGACCATGTTGATCAGTGATTTGTAGTTTTGATGTCTATTTTTGCTACTACTACTAAAGTTGTCGAGGAGCTTTAGGAGTCCTCAAACCCGGAGGCATATTATTTATGTAGCTCATGTTGATGATCTCTTGTCTAGTAGTGGTGATGAGTTTGATCATGATGAGGAGTGATCATGTTGTTGATCATTGATATGTAGACTTGTAGTAGTTCAGTGACCCCATAGCTTAGAGCATTGTTTTCGGACTCTAGAGGCCATTTAGAGCATCATTGATTATGTATTTTGTTGCGTATATGTATTGCACTCGATGCCATTTTGATGTATTCACCTTTACATGGTATATAGATGAGCAAACCTTGCATATTTTGTTTCTATTGGCTTGGAATCATGGTTTGAAATCTTAAAAATAGTTTTTTTCATTAAAAAATAATTATTTAATGTATTTTTTTAAATTGGTTCGTTTAGACCTGACCAGTTCCGGTTTGACCGGTTCTGGTTCGAAACCCGGTTCATTAGGTGGACCGGTCCGGTCACCGGTTCCGATTTTTAAAACATTGATTATATTAGATATGATTTTTGGGATTCAACTGTGTTAAGTAAGTCATTCATCTATGACCATTTCCATGAGAGTTAGTCGTAACTGACTAATTTCTCGTGATTTTGGAACATTCTCTATGTTCCAGGTTTGAAAAATAATTTATTTTCTATTTCTTGTTTAGAAGATAAAGGGGAAGAAGAATTTGTTGATGGAAAAGTATTGGTTTGGGGAAAGAACTCTAGTATTAACAAAGCTAGGGCTATTGGAGTTCGAGAAGGAAGTCTTTACCGAGTTATCACTCCATCTCCTCAAGCTCTTGTTCATATGGAAATAAGTCCCATTGAACTATGGCATCGAAGGTATGACCATCTTCATTATAGGGTCATCCCTACTCTTAGTCAATAATCAATGGTATTCTTGATATGAAGCTAGACCATGAAGGTGTATGCAAGTGATTTTCTTTGGGGAAGCATACTAAAAAGCCATTTCATCATAGTGAATCTAGATCTAAAGAAATATTAGATCTCATCCATTCCGATGTGTGTGGGCCCATGTCTGACAAGACACTTGGAGGTCATCTCTACTATGTAACATTCATTGATGACCATTCAAGGAAGACGTGGCTCTATATACTCAAAACTAAAGATGAAGTATTTGATAAGTTCAGGAGTTTAGGGCTGAGGTGGAAACCCTAAGTGAAAAGAAGATAAAGACTTTAAGGTCTGACAATGGTGGGGAATACACCTCTAAAGAGTTAATTGCATATTGTAAGGATGCAGGTATTAAGAGGGAGCTCATTGTTCCCTACTATCCCGAAAAAAATGGATTGGTCAAAACAAAGAATAGGTCAATTGAAGAAGGTATTAGAACTATGCTCCTTGATCAAGATCTACCGAAGTTCATATGGGGTGAAGCATTGATGATTGCCGTGTATGTTCAAAATGGAAGTCCTCACAAGAGTCTTGGGCTTTCAGATCATGTAAAAAGGTTTTCTATGAAGCAAAATATGAATTATGTGCCCTCCACATCATGTCGGCCTAAGGAAGATCAAGTTGGCCTAGAGACCCTCATTGGACCCACAAGAAGGCTATGCAAAGAAGGAAGTCTAAGTCATTTGCAAGCATCACTCTCACAAGCAATTCGATATCTTCTGGGAAGTGTTGGGGATGCAAAGTCTACTGTTGGAAGGGGGAAAGAAGTGTGAGTTTAGGGGAGTTTCTAGAGAAGAGGAAAATCGAAGTTTTGGTGCCTCTCTCTCTCTCTGTTTTGTGGTTTGGTTTAGGAGATCAAAGTCTCCTAGGGTTTTCTTGCTGCTGGAAGTTGCATGTTGCTGGGATCTGCTGCATAGTCGAAGTTGCTGGAAAGGGTCGAAGATCTTGGAGGCTGACATGGTGTGGAGGGAAAGTCTAGTCTTGGTCTAGGGTGAAGAGTCTCAAAGATTACTATTGAAAGGAAGAATTACTTTGACTAGGTTTACTCCTCGAGGGGGGTTTTGCCCTAGCATGTGCCTATATCTTGTGTCTCTTGTTTTGTGATCTTCATGTATGTATAATTGCTTGTTGAAAGATAAGATAATAAATAAGTAAAAGAAGTCAACACACTCACAAGTAATTATGAAGATCAAAGAATTAAACCCTAATATAATATCTTTGATTTTCCAACAGGAAGGAGGAGGAGAATTCGAACTATTTTGGCACTATTCTTGGTAACTTCTCCTTGCACGTGTGACAAGTATTAGGGTTCTGCAGTAGGGTTTCCTCAACTAGCGAAGAAACCAAGAAGAAGGTCTCTATATCACCATACTTTCTAGCTGAGGTCACAAGTATAAGACTCCTAGTCAAGTGAAGAAGGAAGGCATCTCCAAATCAGCTCACACGTGTGAATTGCAAGGGTACAGATAGGTCGAGAGTTGCAAGTCTGTGGAAGAAGGCCAAAATTAGCATTGCTAGAAATCAATTTGACTAGTGTTGACTTGGTCAAGAAGAAGAAGAAGCGGTAAAGAAGGGTTTGTAACTTGGTCTTGGAGAGGTTGTGTCAAGGGTCTTGGTCTTGGCATTCGTCAATTGAAGTCTCTATAAGAAGAAGAATTCATTTGGGTTCTCCTCTCAATTTGGAGAGGTTTTGGCTCTCGCTGATTGCCTACATTCTGTGTCTCTTTATTGTTTATGCATTGGTAGTTGTTTGACAAAAAAAGAACACAATAGTAATCTAACTAAAGAGAAGATCCTAATCTAAAGAAGTAAAAAACATTCAAAAGCAGTTATCACTAGAAGAGAAATATCCTAATTGCTATGCCCTAGATTTCTGAACAGGGTAGAGCTTAGGCTAGACATTTGTCCACACACTTTATTTTATCCCAACCAATCTTTTGCATTTTATCGTTATGGCTCTTGCTTTTTCTTTTCTTTTTGCTGCATCAAACTCCTTTTGGGCCCCTACTCAATAATGAGGAAAATAGGGAACCGATACAAGTGGTAGATAATAATCAACCCAAAGATAATGACATGAAAGTAGGGAGAGATGGAAAGTGATAAGTATGGGTTAACATGGGCATATGACATCATTTAGTGCCTCCTATTTGTGCCCCTCCTAGATAGTGGAAAGAAAAGCCCTCAAAGAAGGTTACATGGGACTAGGGGCAAAGGATAACCACTAAGGTGAAGCATGGGAACAAGGATACAATTGAAACTAGTTAATCGTCCTGTTGTCGCACAGATTGTCACGACAATGCTCAGACCAGGGGCTGTCACTCTGATCTCTGATCTCTCCGTTTAAGCCTGTCTCTTGCGGCTAAGGGGGGTAGACCCTATGGAACAATGGATGACCAACTGTGGACCAGTTGGGTTGGGAGACACGAGGGAAAACAAGCACTTATTTGATTTTATTAAGTTAATAGACCAGTGCCTTACAGAGTTAATGACTGAATGATTATTTATCAAATGCTTGCAAAAATATGAACTCATTAACAATCATTTACCATCAAATAATTCAAACAAAGATTAACTTTTACCAAATGTGAGATAATCGATAAATGCTCAATGGCTTAACGATATTCCAACAATTAAACTTCAAGAAAAATTAAATGCTTTAAATGATCATAAAATTTAAATGTTGACCAGTTACCACTTTCACATAGTTGACTTCAGATGAACATTTAAGTGCATTTAGCTATAGAAAAATACCACAAAAAGACACCAAAATGATTTTTCAATTTTTAGCTAAGCCTTTTCAATTCTTTTTTTTTTTAATTTTTTATACATTTTTTTATTCCTAGCTAAATAAATAACAAATTTAAATCCTAAATTAATTAGTTAACTTAAGTCTGAAATTAGAAACGAAACTTTTTTTTTTTATAATTTTTTTTATTTATTTTTTTTTTTATTTTGTATTTTTATGATTTCTAAGCTTAAATAGAACAAATTTCCTTAAATTAAGTCTGATCTCAACCTTAAATATTTTTTTATATTTTTTGAATAAATTCAATCTAAATTAAACAAAACTAAAATCCTCACTTAAAGTCTTTTAAAAGGTTTTTTTTTTTTTTTTAGACCTTTATGAATTTTTTTTTTTGTTTTTTTTTTTAAAAATTAAATCAAAATTTGAATCCAAATAAATCCTAAAAGAAAAACTAACCCTTTAAAAGTTTTTATTATTTTTTTTATGACTCCAAAGTCACAATAAATTTTTTATATTTAAATGAAATGAAATAAAAAATGCTTTTATTTAACAAAACTAAAAGTTTTATGCTTTTTATGATTTTCTTTTATAACAAAATAAAACTCAAATCTATACAACAATATAGGTATAACTTAATTATTTTATTTTTTATTTTTAGATTTTTAAATAAATTCTAAGCTAATCAATAAACAAATAATTTAAAATTTTAAACTAGTCTATCTAAACTTTTTATTTATTTTATTTTATTTTTTTATATATATATATTAGTATTTTTATATATATATTTATTTTAATTTTAAGAAATCAAAATGGAGAACTAAGCTTCTAAAAGAAATAAAAAGGAACCCTTAACTTTTTTTTTGTTTGGTTTATATGAGATTTATTAAAAAAAATAAAAAAAAAACTAAACCTGAAAATTGATTTTTATTTATTTTTTTAAAGTAGAAAATAAAACAAAACTAAAATCATTGGAGTTGTCTATAATGCGACTTTTTGGGGATTCCGGTGACGGAATCCGGCGGAAGAAATTGAGGTTAAATCTTGATTTGTTGCGGTTAAAATGGTTTTTTAACTGCATATTTGGATTCAACACCTTGAAAAACCCCTGGGACGCTTTGATTGTGCAGAAACTAGCTATCAAACTTGCGACTCCAATAAATTGCTGCCGGATTTTCACCGGAAAAACCCACCGGAAAGGCTTTCAAAAAGTCGCATTATAGACAACTGCAAAATCATTTATATCCAATGTTAAAACTAAAACTAAAATCTCAATATCTAAAATCAAAACCTAGCCAAAATCAAAATCTAAGATTTAATTCTAAAAACTAAATAAAAGAAAACTAAAGAAAGAAATTCTTTATGCCTTTTTTTTTTAATTAATTTATTGTTTTATGATTTTTGATCTATTTATAAAAAATAAAACAAAACTAAAACTAAACGTAACATATCTGAAGATTATAAAATAAAATTCAAAAGGTAATCTAACTATCCTAACTATACAATGCTTTAAATAAAATCTAAATAAAAATCAGATAAAATCTAAACTCATCCCAAAACTAAGCCACTGTACCTGCAAATGAAAACCAAAACAGGCTTAGTCGTGTAGAAAAGAATTAAACGATTTTTTATTTTGCTGTTCGTAGGTTTGCTTGACAGCGAGGAAGGACAGCTCGAGCGAAGGCCAGGGTAAGAAATGCAGGTTTGGCAGCTCGGAACAGCACGCAGAAGACAGAGAAAACTACGGATGGAAGAGCTGGAAGGTTTCACGCCGGGCTATGGTGATGAAATGGCTGCGCAGGTTGACTGTCGTGGACAGGCAGCTCGATGAAACATGGACGGCGGAATGAAAACGTGAGAATGAAGAGGAGACCACACTAGCCAGCGAAAGGTGTGGGCTGTTAGGATGACAGAAAGAGCAGCGCTTGGAGAAGCAGATGGCTGCATATAGAGGAAGATTAGATGGGCAGCGTGAATGATTTTTTTTTTTTTTTAGCAGGGGGCTGAGAATGGAGCTACGGATTACAACGTGTAGGCAGAAGGAGGCTGCTGAAGACTGAGGTTTTATTGCAGGTGAAAAGGAACACAGAGCTGGAATGGACAGCGTACAGGTCTGAAAAATTTTAATAGTGGCTAGGGGAAATGCGTGTAGGAGAGTTGGGGTTTCCGGATAAGGAAAAGAGGGAAGCCCTGGCAGGAAAAAAAACTGTAATTTCCTTGCAGATGAATGCTGAGCAACGTGAAAAGATAGATGGATAGGAAAAATGTTCTTGCAGAAAAACCGAGGCTGCCAAAGGGTTTGTTGGCAACAATCAAGCAATCACAACTAAAAAAAATTCGAAAATCTTCTTGGAAATGAAACCCCAGCAAGCAAGTAGCTTGGACAGAACCACGACTTTCTTCAGAAAAAACCCTGAAATTCTCTAGTAAATTTTAAATTGCCCTGCATTCAGATTTGTCTAATGAAAACCCTGAAAAATTTTCAAGATCTGTACCTGCAACCTGCAATGGAAAAGCCAAAACACCAAGAAGTGAAATGTGCCAGGAACAAAACCGAAAACCCTAAAACCAGCTAAAAAAATTTACAATATTTACAGATTTTCGACTCTTAAGCAGCCAGATTTGTCAATAATCCACAGTAATATTTTCAAAATTTAATTCTAATGTGAGATACTTCAGAAAAACCCTTCATGCATTCACAATTTTTTCAGTTGATAAGCCCGAGATTAAAATTCACTGGGCTCTTTCAGAAAACACAATCCGGGAGTTGGTTGGTTCAGCCGAGAACTTCCCCTAATGCCCGGTAAATTCAAAACTAAGACTTCCTGTAGAGCTTAAAATCAATCATTAACATAGAGAGAAAAAACAATAGTGAAATCCAGATCAAATGGAGATCAACTGCCATATATTCGATTCTAAACTATCATTCAAACCCCAGAGATCAGACAAGATACCTGTGCCTGAATCAATCTTCATCAAGCTATTATCGATGACTGAAAATAAAATTATGCAGAAAAAATAAAAGATCTTACAGCGTTTCCAGAAGAGTAACACCAGTAAGATTTTAACCCCAAAGTCTTTCTTTATTGCTCAAAAAATGACTACAGAAGAGCTTTCTTTAGCACCCGACTCTAAGATCCAATCTCATCTCAAATGACTCCTAGCACCCTATTTAAAGGAAAAATTCCCAACGGCTAATTCGAGTGATCCATGTCAAAATGATCTCGATCGTTGATGAGGATCAAGATATTTTTTAATCTCATTCGTCGAATTTTTAAATGCATTTTAATATATTAAAAATTGAATTTCTACATTTATTTACTCAAAAATTGGATGTTTATTATTTTTTAAATTTTTTTTTATTTTTATTGTTTTTATTATTTTTAAAATTTAAAATTGTTTTTATGATTATTTTATTTTAAATTATATATTATATATATATATGATATATTTATATTATATATTTTTTTTTTTTTAATTTTTTAATTTTTTTTATTATTTATATCTTTTATTTTTATTGTTTTTTTTTTTTATTTTTATTTTTAACTGGATCCTTCAACTTAGCCTTTGGAAAATCATCAGGACCTAGGACTAGATTAGGACCTATGAGGGATTAAAACATTTCCTTAACCCTCAAGACACTTTACATCATGACTTTTTTACAGTTTTACTCCGGAAGGGGGGAACCCATTTGACTAAGACCCTCTTAGATCACCCAGTTCTGCGACCAACTATAATCTAGTAGATCAACACACTAGGATTCTCCTAAGATTCTAATGACAAAATTCATTTCGGCTTTGGGGTTAGGCTGAAAGAAAACTTTGCCAATCATGGATCGGTGAGACAAAACCTTCCGGAACGTAGATTATCACTAGAAAATTAGGTCCACCTAGGCAATTTTCATACATTACTCAGCTCTGCTAAGATTATTTACAATTCACACATGCAGACTGGGTTTACAACATCATATGATAAGGTCGACGATGACTGTCGAATGGCACAGACACGTCAATCAAGCGCTACCCTTTTGCGAAGAAAAGGGGGTGTACTGCTAAGGGTAGTTGACACGTAGTGGTCAACACGTCCAACTCAACTTGTGGTTCATATTGATATGCACTTAAAAGTAAAATGAAAGCATTAGATTACAAACATGGTTAATGTACTTTTTAATGGATGACCTGACTTCATATGAGAAGTAAGCTACATGCCACAAAGCATTGATTAGGCCTTTGAGGCTAGTTACCTGTAGATCACATAGGGCTGTTGGTTGGCAAGATGATCAAAATGGGAGATTTGTTTTCTCTTGGGGGTCACCCACTTGGGTGAGTAACAATCCCCATTGGATTACACTTTCTTTGGCACATATTTGGGGGCATCCAACACCATTTTTGAGGAGCCATCCCCTTCTTCATGAAGCTGCTGGCTCTCCCCTTGAACATGGAGCTTGCTTTGAGGAGGGTTTAGACCTATCACCTCATGGATGTAATCATTGGCATGCTTTGAGGTCGGCTTTGAGATTTCATATTGGATTGTTTGACCACTTTTGGAGGGGATGTCTCACATTTTTGAGCCATAAGTGCCACCTTGGAATCTTGTTTGCTTGGTCATTTCACCTTTTTGAGGAGATGTCGACTCTCGAGGGAGGTTGTTGGACTTCATTCCTTGCTTGGAGGTTTGTTGTTGGAGCTTGGACTTAACTTTCTTTCTCTTTTGATGGATATGTCCTATCTTCATGGAGATTTGTTGTACATGTGGCATGACCATCTCATATTTTTTATGTATTGTTGGCTTTATCCACCTTAGTTAGTTAGTGGATAATGTTTGTTTATATTGTCCTAGGCTAGATCTAGGTTTTATAACCAAGGATATTGTTATTTTATTGAGAGGATTGTTGAGCCAAAAACTTTGTATAAAAGGATCCTCTTGGTTATTTTTGTTGTTGATTGGATATTTGAATGAGTATCTATTGAAGATTTAAGCATGAAGGATTTTTTGTAGTTTCTTGGAGACTTTCTTTTCATTTATGACTAATACTTTGACGCTTCAAGCTTGGATGTAGTGTGGATTTATTTACATGCAAAGGCTAGCTACTTGATCCATTGGGTTAGTGCATCCACCACTTTAGAAGGATTCTAGTGTGCTATCATACTCTACTCTCTTTTTCTAATTATTTTTTGGTACCGGTTTAATAATTTGCTTGATATAGCTTAGGAATATGTGAAAACTTGTTATTTCCAATTCTAGAGTAAAATCAAGTTACTAGTTGAAGGAGCATTCTTTGGGAACACACCCTTATGAATTTTTTGCATTATTTTCCAACATATTAGGGTGGATATGATGTGCTTTATGCCTCTTTTTTTCCAGTCCTAATTACATACTATAATGTTAATTGAAGTTAGAGATGGAAGGGTTTTGCTAAATTTAGCAGTGCACTATATTCCATACATTAGACATAAAAATAGAAATTTGGCAATAACAAGGCTCACTTACAAGATAACATGCATGAATAATCCTTTTATTGATCCAAGATAACTTCTCAAAAGATAAGAATAGAGCTCCAATAAACAAAATGCTCCATACGTCACATCTCTCCAAAGGTACAATAAGGCTGAAATTCTCCAAGAGAGTCCAAATTAGTCCAAGTGATTATGAATGAAATGAAAAGTCCTCTCCTCTATTTATATGAGGATGAGTCATAATATTAGCTTAAAAGCCCCTGCTAACAAGTTAAATCACAAGAAACACTTGGGTTACAAGCCAACCCACTAGCTTTTGACTAAAAGTGCATAATAAGCCCACATTTGTGAGGCACTAGCCTTCTAGATTTGATGCCATGCATGAATTATTCTCCAAATGCCATGCATTGGTGTTACAAGGTGCCAAGTGTGATGTAGTAGCATGTAAAAATCATGATTTGAGGGTTGGCCCTCATATCGACCTCAATGGCCCTTTGTGGTCACAAAATCTAGTTGGGGCACCACAAAGTGGCCGCCATGGGTTTCCAACTGCTCATAATGTCCATCTTTGCTCCAGTGTTGTGGCTTTCTTGGTGCTACTATCCCTCCCAAGTCTTTGAAGGCGAGACCATCTCCATCCGGGCCTTGAATCAGTTGCCATCCCTCATAAGGTGCTAAGGTCGATTTGGGAGCATGCTTGGTCTAACTGTGTCATCCTGAAGAATCGTCAAATCCAGTGCAAAGTGGCAGAACATCCTGGGTGCAGGAGGTACTTAGGGTCATGTGTGATGTGCTGTTGCTAAGAAGTCCAAGGCTGTCAATGCTTCACCTGTTAGTGCCAATATACTCCTCGGGTGGCTTGGGTATCTGTGGGTAAGGTGCCCAGGACATGGGTTGCTGAATCACCTGACAATCACAACATAGATTCTAGCGAAATCAACTAGTCATTAGGGACAATAATCATTATTGCATCTAAGTGAACCAAGCTTTAATGTAATGGCCTATTTAATATTTGCAATAAGGATTCCCCTCCAAAATCAAGGCCTTGTGCTTGTAATGGTCTTTCCTCCCTAGGTAGGAGTGGCTAAAGGACAACCCTATTAAGTGTTTCCAACCCCTAAGGGGAAGTAACATTTCCTCAGTTCACCCTTCAATTGATAGGTGTTAGTGAATAATAATGATGGTATAGAGGGGAGAAAACTTTATGGCCAAGTGCCATGGTCAAAGGGACCAACATGATGGGGATCCACTATCGAAGTGTATAGATGTGAGGAGGGAGCAATTGTGGATACATGAGTTACCAACTTGGCCTTTGTTTTTCCACCCCTCTTGTGCGCCTTTTACTTTTGCTTGATTTTTATTTGTATTACTGCTCCTAGATCAAAGGGTTAGAACTTGCTTGAATGATATAACAATTGTGTTACCCGTTAATGATGAGTTGGTTTATCACTCATCAGGATTGGGACATGCAAGGGTTCCTTTTATGGATATGATGGAGCAACATGTGCTCAGGAATTGGGTGATGGCTATGAGGAGTGAGGTAGAGCTCATGTTAGGCTTTTGCCCACATGCTAATGTGTATGTCCCAACCATCTTTTGCATTTTGATATTCTTTATTTTGACTTCGTTTTGTGGCCATGATTTGCCTTTTTGTTTTTTTTAGCTGGATCAACCTCCCAGGGCAAAGTTCCAGGCCCTATCGAGGTATGTGGATGTATGGGTGCCAAATCCTAAAGAACTAATGGTCAGTTGAACCCGAAGAATGGATATGAGGTAAGGGCTTGTAATGTATGATGGGAAGTGTTAAGTATGACATAGGGATATATGGAAGTTGGAACTATGCTATCTCAATTAGGGCTTCCCAAGAAGTGCCCCTACTATGCCCACTGGGCCATTAGGGGAGGTCCCCCTTGGACTAGGATCAAAGATTAAGCCCCCATTTAAGGTGAGAGAACAAGATAATTGTCAAAACCCCTCATTCTTCCAGGTCACCCCATAATCCATACCAAATGCCCAAATACAAACAAGCATAAGCACCAGATTGCAAAATGATTAAGGTACCTTTGATTGGAAGCCCACCTTCGTCCATGGGCTCATGTCAGATGGGTGAGAAGTATATGGCTGATGCAAGTGGTAGCGATATAATGGCATATCATCAGCTAGTGGTGGCAGTTAATGTTGAAATTTCTAAGTCTGACACGTCAGAAATCCCTACTGCATTATCTGATTTATTTTCTCATACTTGTTCTTTTCATTAACAAGTTATTTATAGATATAAATACTGAAAATAAACACAAATGCAACCTTAATACATTTACAGATCAGCAACTGAAATAATCGAGACAAACACAGAAGGGACACCGTTATTTTTGGCCAATCGTCCCTGAAAAAACCCAATGCGGGAAAACTAGTGCAACAGACATGAGGGTTTTATTATTATGCAGTTTCTGAATACAACTAGGGTGCCAGAAATGGCTCACCCAACAAAGAATGTCCTCGGCAGTAATACCTCTCCTCGGAGACAGATTCCGGCTGATTTGTCACCGGATGAACGATCCTACAACAACTACGACAACTCCTTAGCTGGACAGCGAAATATGCTCCAAGCTTCTCCACTGCTCTACGTCACTCTACTAGGGATTGCGTCACCCTCGTAGCTCATCAACACTCAGTCTGCCCCACGAAAAATCACCAAGCGGTACCTCTTGGCCCTGCATCAGCTCTGCTAGCCTCTGCGCAGCTACTGATGCCTCCGCGTCAGTCCCTTGGCTCTCTGCGTCAGCCATCTGGCCCTCTGCATCACCCACGCTGGCCTCCACAGCCTCTGCATAAGTGCTAGCTGCCTCTAGGTCAACCTCTCCAGGCTCTGTGCTGTGTCTTTGACACTATCTCTGCCTCTCTGTTATGTATTCTCGGTCTCGTGCCGCACTGCCCCTTGTTGCAACAGATCACTAGCTCGATTCTCTTAGCAAAACCCCGCTCCAGAAAATCGAACTGACTGATCAATTTTGGTGTATCTCCAACTGACCCTCAAGCCTTCTCTTATGCTTTTCCTGTTGAGTCTTCAATGATCGAGATTAAGTCTCTAATCAACGACTAAGATTAGATTTCGCTTGATCCATGTGATTTAGAACATTCTCACCCAATTTTATATTAATACCCATTAATATTTTAATTTTCCTAAGTTTATACTTAGGAACCCCATTAAAAATAGTAATTATTTTAATATCTCTCCAACTGGGTGGAATTTCCCCAAACAATTTTTGGGTCTTGGAGATCTTATGTGCCTTAGCCTCTCCACCAATTTTCATGGTTAGAGCACATCCGATGCTACCACAAATCAACAGTTAAGGGCTTCTAGCTATGTTTCTAACCGACTGGTTGTCGAGAATAGGGGAAAAGTTTTCTCTTATAGGGTTGCCCATTTTGGTGGGTAACACCCCCAAAAGTATATTGGCAAGTTAAAGCATTGATCTTCTATCCGCCATTACCTTTTTTTCCTTTTAAAATCCTTTGAACTGTTTTGTTGGGGTTTACTCTTGGAAGTCACCTTGTAATTCCTTGATTGCGTGTGTTTGGGGACCTTCCATTTGAATTCAAATCTAGAAATTACCCTTAAAAACCCAAAAAATCCTGTGTTCAATGTTCAACACTTTGATTGGTGGTAATAGAAGTAGAAGACTTAGGGGGCTCTTGACTTGTTTTCACTAGGCCATTAGATCCCTAAGATCTACCAAGGAAAACCCCCTTGAATCGAAGGAGAGCTAGCTAGAAGTGGGTGCTCATTCAAATTTGCAACACTTTAGGGTGTGAGTGCGATTGTGTTTGAAAAAATACACACCAAGACAGGAAACAAGTTTGACATGTTACAATTTAAATTTTAAATTTTATAATTTATTACCTTTGACCTTTGATTATAAAATGTTCCTCAGATAGGTTAGAATCCCAACACCTTAAATACATGGTCTATGTCTACTACGAGCTTGAGCTATGGGTGAAGCAAATAGACAAAAAACTTGACATGAAGGCCATTTTGTTGGATTTGATTGATGCACTATTGTAGGAACCAACCCCCCCAACCCCCCCACCCTCATTAGACCTTGGAATAGCGCACTGTGTAGAACCTTGGTTGAAGCACCCTTGGAACCACGCTTCCAAAAAACAGAATCGTGCTTCTGGCTCAATTTGTGCGGTTCTTGGAAATTTGGAACCCTGCCGAATCATGCTCTCGTCATGCTTCCTAGGCGCTCCCAAGACGCTTCCTAAATGCTCCTTAATGTTAACGTTATTTTCTTAAAGTAAAACGATGAAAATGAAAGATAAAGGAGTCATCCTTGTACTTCATTTTTTCACATTACCATTAATTGTTTTAGGATGTTTAAGAATGGTTCCAACCTCATCGGATGTCATATGAAGAAAATTGAATTTCATATCCCATTCAAAATTCGGTTGACTTAACAATTTTCAGGATTTCAAGTTCAGTTGGATTGCGGCATTTCATTAGATTCTATCATGTATGAGGGTATTTGATTGACATTTAATCAAGAACACCAAGCCTTATATGTACCTTAGTCTTGGTGGTGTTGATTGTTGAACTCCTTTGTCATGGCCTTAGTGAAAATATACCCTTCATTCAAATCAAAATCACTGATCAAGCATGTTAAGCTTTTTCTACCCTATTTTAAGGCATTAGGCAGTTTGAATCTTGATCAAAATTGGGCAATGCTGATTGGTGTCCCTAGAGAATCGAGGCAGAGACAAACGCTAGAAAACAGGAGAGGAATGAAGGATGATACTATTGATGAGGATCCCTCTATGAGTTATGGTGGAACATTGTTTGTCAAAGAGTGTTGGAACATGCATGGTGGTGCTACCCCACAGCAACAACATTTGGCAACATGGGTGCTTTTACAATTGTTGAACACCTCTTTTGTAGAAAGGTGTTTAGCAACTATAGCTCAATTTATTGTTTTGGACCTTTTGGGTCTTCATATTTCAATGTGCAGATGGCATATTTTGTAAACATAATTATTTGGTCATGTTATCGTTGACAATTGGTAGATAACCTATTTCATTCCATAAGCTAATGGTCTACTTTCTATTATATGACTTAAACATTTGTATGTTTGTTTTTAATTGATAGAATCTTGATTCTAGATGGTTGATGCTCGAATAATTAATCATTAATGTACTATGGATGCCATTTCTATCTTGATTTATATACAAATATGCATGCTTTCATTTCTTCTTCAACTAATTTGGCTTTCTGGATGCTTATTTTGAATATAAATGCAACACACACACACACACACACATGTAAACACACCCACTTTGTGCAACATTGTATTGACACCATGGCTCACTGGGGTGGAGGTGGTAGGGGAGTGGGAGGAAGAGTATGAGGATCTTCTCATTTCCAATGCAAACACCTTTAGTGGAGGAGGTTGAGAACGCACCATGGCTGCTACCCCTTTATAAAGATAGGTATCTAGCAGGAGATATTTCACTTCCACCTTGGGTTTTCCCTCAGCCCTGTGAGTTCCACCTCAAACCCAAAACCCACTGCTTCCAGAGGAAAAGCAGTCACCTTTTCCTGTAAAGGGTGTAAACTTTAAAGGGAATCAATGATTCCATGGTGTATTTATCATTTTAGATTCCCGTGTGGAAAAAGTCTGCATAAAATCGGGATTAAATCCTAAAATTGCAATTTTTTCAACAAAATGATTTAATCCTCCGATTTTTTGCAGAGTTTTTTCAGAAACGAAAAAATCGCGAATTATTTGTTATATGCCCGATTTTATCGGGAGTCGACCCAAAAAGTCGGCTGTCTTGAGAGTTGAGACTCAGACAAGACTCAAGATTCAGGAGTTGATTCACTATTTTGATATGTGATGTAGCACTAGACTTCATATACATATTATATATTAGCTTTCTTTACATGTTTATGTGGAAATGCATTTATTTGATGTTGTGGATACTATAGATGTTAAAAAAAAATAAAAAAATGAATATTTTTGTGTTTTTTTAATTTTGCCAACTTTTTCAAAAAACTCCGGACTTTAACGAGTTTTTCAAATTTAGGACCCTTGCCGAATTAATCCTAGCTTTCGACTTTTTCCACATCGATTCCAGATGACTAATGGTGATGAATCATGAGATACATTTTTATTTTTTTGATATGAGTTTGTATTAGTTTGTTAGGATGTAGGAGAGCTATCAGGATTTAGTATCTATCTATGATGTGGTAGTGTGTTTGTTTGATGTTCTTGTTGCTTTAAATGTCCAAAAAATGAGAAAACAATTTTTTTTTTTACAAAAATGAATATTTTTGTAATTTTTCAAGTTTGTTAATATTTTCCGCAATTTTGTAGATAAGCTAAATTCTACACTGTGCTGATATATATATATTTTTTAAATTTTATTCGGGGAAAAACTCCAACTTTTTATTGCAGATTATAAAAAGTTACATTGTAGATGCGGTTAGGCATTCAGGTGACTGTATGATTTTCCAATCATAGAGTTTATTGAGATGGTATTTGAAGGTCTTCTCCTTCTACCATTCCACTTGTCTGATATCGAATCGTTGATCTATTTTTGAAAGACATGGGCCTCCTCAGAGAGGAAAACAACCCCGTTAGATCAGCTATCTGAGCAAAAAAAAACACATCATATGTCCCAGAAATAAGTAAGAAACACGTACTGATGGAGCTGAATCATTCCCGGGTCTCCTTAGAAAGGAAAACAACCCAAACAGGAATGAGTCAGTTGTATGTTTTATGAGTGATGGAAAGTTGTTATGGAAATGTTATAGAATGAATTGCCTGCTTTTTCCAAAGCGGATAAAACGAAAAACAAAGGAAGATGCCTGAAACTAGGTTGCGTTTATAGTAGATATGCATTTTTAAACATATGGTGGGAGATCCGAGACACGGATCGCGTCCATATCATATTCCTCTATCCTCCAACTGCCTAGATTTTGTTGCCAACCCGCTTTAGAAATCTGGTCTGTTGTATCATTGCATTCCCTGTAAATGTGACATAGAGAAAATTCGTTAAAAAATGGCTTTAAACGCTTTGTCTCTTCTAACAATGGTGATAATATGTAGTTCTGACATCTGCTCATTCCATTGAACCATTTAATAATATTCATTGAGTCCTTGAAGATCTAAATCGTGGATATGCCCAGGTGGGTAAGCCAACAGAGAAAAAGTTTTAAGGTTGACAGTTCTGCAAAGTTGTTGGATCCGGTCCCCAGTCCCACTGAGGCCTTGAGGCATCTATGAGAGTTTAGATTCCGTCGAAGTATGCCCAGGGGACTCCTTTAATTCTCTCCTCTCTAATAGGGCGTGGAGTTTCCTCACGGGATGACTCAGGAATGCTAGAGTAGATTGTTGCGCCTACAACAACTGTGATCCCCACCGAGGGGGTTTGTTCTTTAAAGATACTTTTATTCCTTGCGAGCCATAGACCCCAGGAAATGATTAGGGGAAGGTTTCTCAGGTTCTCTTCAAGGTGTTTCTTCCACCAAGTTTGCCATACTTCCGCTACTGTCCTCCCATCCCATGATACCCTCTTTTGGATCAGTACCCCAACAGCCTGCCAGAGCACATCTCCCTGGGCCTGACTTATATCTTTTCTGGAGAATATCCCACGTTGGCAGCTTCTCCTTGAGAATGCACCAAAAGAACAATCGAGCTTTTGCCGGACATTGCAGTTTCTAGAGTGAGGTAACCCACCAATCCTGAATTCCCTAGCCTTTCTTCGACATTAGGTACTTATATCCTTGTTTTGGGGTGTAGTTACCTGAGTCTGCATGTGCCCAGACTAGATGGTCTGGTCTATTTCTAAGTCGGACATTGGATCTTGATAGTTCGGCAATGAAAGTGTTCCATTCCCCTCTCCATTGATGGTTGAGATTTAGGTCTGATCCTGATAGCCAGGCTTGCCCCCAGATGGAGGAATGGCCATGGTTCTCGATCTGACTAAGATTTTGGATGCCTCTTATGTCGAGTTGGTTGATGAGGCTTGGGGATAGGGTTAAATCTTTGTTGCACCCTACCCATGGATCCTTCACTATCCGGACTTGCTCTCCATTTCCTACCTGCCAGGAAAGCCCTTGTTCAATGATTTTGAAGCCATCTAGTGTGGCTTTCCACACCACTGAGGCGCTTCCTTTCTTTTTATTTGGGCTTCTAATCCAATATTCCAATGGAATTGGATCAATGTATTTCTTCTTGACTACCATAGTCCAGAGATTCTCCATTTTGATTAGGCGCCATCCCAGCTTTGTTGCTAGCGATGGCCCAAAAGCAGTTAAGTCTTTGATTCCCCATCCGCCCCACTCCTTTGGCCTTGCCACCTTCTCCCAAGCCACCCATGGCAGTACCGAATCCTCCTTTGCGCCTGCCCATAAGAATCTACTGCAGACTCTTCTAATTTTTTCAAGAATCCCTTTCGGAACCCAGGTTAAGGCAACCCAGTAGACAGATATAGCGAGTAGTACTGATTTAATGAGGGCCAGTCTACCGGCCCTAGATAGCCATTTAAAACTCCAACGAGTTATCCTTGATTCAATTTTTGCAATCAGCTAGTGCCAATCCTGCTTCCTGTAAGAGCTAGGTTTCAGGAAGAAGCCTAGGTATTTGAAACTGTCTTCTAGCTTTCGATCTTCAAAGGGTAGATCTTCTTTAATTTGGTTTGCTTCTAGCCTGTTGAATCCTTCCAACAATAGTTGAGCTTTTTCTTTGTTTATTTGCATGCCGGTAGCCTTTAAGAAGAGATCCAATATCCTTTTTAATTCCTGTGTTTCACTCCTTCCATTACTGAAGAGCAGAATGTCATCCTCTAACAGGAGGTGGGTTATTTCTAAGTTGACTGCCACTTCCAACCCTTTGATATCCCCTTTCCTTCTGGCTTCTAAGAGTAGCTGACTGAGTCCTTCAGCCACCAGAAGGAAGAGGAAGGGTGAGAGGGGGCGACCTTGTCTCAGCCCTCTTCTACCTTGAAAGAAAGAGGAGGTTGCTCCATTGATGAGCACCGCAAAGCTTACACTGGTTAAGCATCCCATTACCCAGTTTATAAAGTCTATTTTGGAACCCCAAGTTTGTGAGTAGTATCCGAATATACATCCAACTGACCCTGTCAAAGGTTTTTGAGAGGTCTATTTTCACTACTACTCCTTTACTTTTCTTTTGTTTGATGCTATGGATGGTTTCCTGGGCCACACCAATTGCTTCAGGGATCTGTCTCTCGTCCAGAAAACCGAACTGTTTTTTTGACATATGCTTGGATAGAATTGGTTTTACACGGAGAACTATCACCTTCGCTATGATTTTGTATATATAGTTACAGAGGGAGATCGGCTGGAAATCCTCAAAGGAGGTTGGATCTTCTTTCTTCGAGATGAGGGCTATGAAGGTTGAATTAAAAGGGGGATATATTACCCCTTTCCTTCTGGATTCTTCTACGACTTCGGCAAGCTCGTGTCCTATTTGCTCAAAGAAATGCTGGAACAACTCCACCGTCCATCCGTCTGGGCCTGGGCTCTTATCCTTTGGCATTGATTTTATAATTTCTTCCACCTCCCCCCTTGTGACTTCTTCCATTAGTTCCATTGAATCTTCTTCGCCCACCCACTGGCGGAAGGCTGGAATCTTTGCTGTTGCTTCCTCATGAAGGAGGAATCGGTCCAACCTTTTTGCTACACGGTTTTCCCCTATTCTCCTATTCCTCCAGGTAGGTCTAATCTTCAATAAGTTTATGTCCAGAAGCTTGTTTTCTCTGAATAGATTGGTAAAAAAGTCTAATAACTGATCTTCCCTGGCGGAGGGACCCTAGGTTTCGGTTGAAACTATGGAGAAGTTTAAGTCTCCCCCAATGACTAGATTCGGGTTGTTCAATAAAGATTTGGAGAGTAGGGTCTTCCAGAAGAGAGCTCTCTCTTGGCATGGCTCGTAGATGTTTACATTAATAGGTTAGTGCAAAGATCTTGAGAGTAGACTTCCATCCCCATTACCTGATCCACCCCCCAGATATTTAGGGCTTTGAATTTTCCTTCTTTTAACCCCGTAGCTAGGCCCCCAGAGTGACCTTTAGCGTCCAAGGTGTGGATGCTCCAGCCAGGCAAGATTTTTGTCAGAGATTTTGAGACTTCTTCTCTTGCGCCCAAGGTTTCTTGAAGGAGGATGTTCGGGTTGTAGGTTCGGATTACCTCTTTTAAGGCCAACTTTTTAGGGTTGCTGGCTAAACCTTTACAATTCCAGGAGAGGATGATCATTGATCGACCTCAGCCTTCAGGGGGGGTTTTGCTGCTCTAAGCGCTCCAGAAATAGACATTTGCTTACCATCTGCGATGTCAATTTTAGCTCTTAACTGAGCCTTCAACATGTTTGTTTTCCTCCCTCTCATCTTATGATCGCTTGCCTGGGTGGATTGCATGTCAATTCCCCCCACTACCCCCCATGGGGGAGGTTTTTCCTCTCGAGGTCTGAGGTTATAAGGGTTTGATGCAGTGAGGGTTTCATCTCTCGAACAGACATCCTTGCTTCTGACATATTCACGATTCAGATCTAGATTGGGAATAGATGAGATTATACTCTCAATTTGCATGTTATCTGAACTTGAAATAGGAATGACAATGTTCTGTTGCCTGGAAGGACCAGGCACAGGTTCAACAAATTTTAAAGAAATAGCAGGAGTAAGAGAAGGTAGGGTTAAGTCTAGACCCGTACCCTCTTTGTCGATTAATTGGCTCTCTTCGATGTCTGCTGCAATGTCCTGGTTCAGTGCATTCCTTTCTAGCTGCTGAGATGACTGATGTCTCGAGATGGGTTCTTTCTGCTCATCCATGCTTTCGACTGGATCTTCCAGATGTCTGTCTGTGTCCATCTGTTCTTCCCCCCATGCCTTTTCCAGAGAGTTTTTCTTTTGGTTCTTCCTCAACTGCCCACCTGCCTCTGCCTTCCTCTGCTTCCTTCGACGTTTGAATGCCAACGGGCATTCTTTTGCCAAGTGTCCATAAATGTGACATCTGTGGCAGCGAAATGGCAAGTGTTCATAATCTAGTTGTTGAACATATTTGAAGTCTTTGTATTGCATCTGAATTTCGTTTGCCAGCCTTGCGAGCCTTCCCCAGGTCTCTGGATTGCAGAAAGGACATGTTTGTTTCCATGTATTTCCCAAGGTGGTTTCCTATAGCCTTGAAGACCGATTCAACCCAGAGGAATGAAGGGAGACTTGGCAAGCAGACCCATACTGGAAGTTCATCAACTCGTTCCCTCTGTGCATCAAACAATGGATTCCATCGTTTGATTAGAATCAGGTTCTTCCCAAAGGCCCAATTTCTTCCTAGCACCCAATCCGTTGCTTCTTTTTTCTCAAATTTTGCCATAAACCAACCCTTTGCTAGCGTTGAGATTTGAAAGGCTGTATCTGGAGCTGCCTGCCAGTGGTGGGAAGCCCATTCTTGAATAAATTTAGCATAGTGTTTTTTTCCCTCTTGCCCTTCCTACCAGAGTTAGATCCGCAACTTCCATAGCTTCGTCAATTTTCACATCCATGCCAAGGACCAGGTTTGCTGCTAATTCTTTTCTCTTGATTATTTTGGGATTTTCCTCTTCTCCCCCGCCTGCCTCTGTCGTATCCCTTCCTCCCTGCTATGTGTGGTTGCTTCCACATTTGCTGTTGCTGCCTGGAACGTTTTGGCCCTCCTTTCTTCTTGAGTAAATGCGCTCTCCCCTTCTGGCCCGCCTTCTGTTTGTCGTCTTCCACCTCTTTCCTGTGTCTCGACTAGATCTGTTTCGTTTCCCTTTTTTAGACCTCCCTCCACAGCTTTCCCGTCCTCCTCAAAACTCTTTGTTAATTTCAGTATCCCCGCAAAACCGGCCCTTGTGACCTAGTTTTGCTGTTTTGCCTGACTACGTTTGAGGGTATTTTGAAATTTCGCCTCCTGTTCTAGGCTCAAGCGCAACTCTTCGACTTGACCTTGCTCCGCTCCCTGCTTAAGGCCTAGGATGCATTTCTCACTACTGTTAAGCCCGTAGCTAATAACTACATCCTCTAACCCTCCGGAGTAGAAATGACTAAGGGGATGGGGGTTTTCGAAACTTACATGTGGGTTTCCAGTTTCCGCCGCTTGGAAATTTGTCTGAGACTGCTTCTCCTGAATGCAAGGGGATTCTTTTCGGCTGTTCAGAAACGACAGACCTAGGCTGTCCTCCAGCAGTCCTAGTGTTTCCCTCTATTTCCAAGCCTCCTCCGAACCTCGTTTCTCCTTCCCATGTTGTCTAGCTGGACGTATATACCTCTCAATATTCTGATCTATGACCTCCAGACCCCAGACCGACAAGATGTCGCCAAGTTCGGGGTCCAGATCAACGGTGTCGTTCGGGTTGACCATCTTCTAGCTGGCTGCACCTTGGTAACTGCTGGCTACTCCTTGGTAACTGCTGAGCGTGAATATCGCCCTTCACCAAGCTTCCGCCATTTACGTGCTGCGGGCTGAGAGCGGCAGCGCAGCTAAGACTTCTACTTAACTCCGTTTTCCTTGCAACCTCCATTTTCTAAAGTCGAACAGGGGTTATGGTTTTACTGTTCTGGAACTGTTCCCATCGGCTGTCTGCATCCACCTGTCTCCTGCAGCGAATCTGTCTGACATCCTCTACCGTGCTGCAGCCATCCGTCTTCCTCCCGTATGCCTCCCTGTCACGATCCCGGCCCTATGGTCTCCACCTGCTAGGGCTTTCAGCCCCTACGCCTGCCTTCGTTCCTTGCTTCAAACCCTAGTCTTCTCCTCACCGTTGCTGATATATCTGCTAACAAGATATTTCATATTTGCAACATTGACTTGTATTAGTAGTGTGCCACTTGCAGCGAGGCACATTACAATGTTTGTTATTGATAATTATTACCTTGTACCTTCTGCTCTGGTGATTTGGACCATATCATCCCAGTGTGATTTTATCACAAACTATATAGTTATAGTAAAAAATAAAATGAGAGGATCATTATCTAGTTTAATAGAAGCATAACGGAGGTTCATGTAAATGATAATGCTGAATTAGGGGTGTCTGCTCAATAGTTCTCAAGATGATGACCAGTAGACCTTTCAGGATTATTCTTGTGCTTCTGTTTGTAATTAACTTGTTCATGCTTCTCATCTTGCAGATTCTTGTATACCTTGTCCAGAGCATGGTAGATGTTCAGGAGGCAAATTGGTATGTGTTCCTGGGTTCAAAAAGTATCACGGATTGTGTAATGAAAACAGAGAGCTTGAGAAGAAAGCCCAAAAACTTGTAAGTTGTATGCTAGATCTGCTTATCTACAAGAAGTGCATTGTGCTTTTGTTTTACTAGTTGAAAACTTGAAAGTGGGTTATGTTTTATTGAAGGACTTCTATACTCTGTATTGATATACAGGCTGATTGGATTGAAGGCTTTGCTTGTGGACTGCATGCTCAATCATTGTGTAATGGAGCTGGGATACTTTGGGTCTGGTTCCACAACTGGATTCCTTGAATTTTATGAGTTCATGTCTAATCTCTTAGCAGGCAAGATCTCAAATGAAAATTAATCCAGAAATAGCACTATTAGGACAGGCTGGAAGAACGTTATCATTGAGAAAGCATGCACATTTAGGACTTGATTAAAGGGTTTCATTTAGCCAGTAATAACTAGCTATATTTTCATTTCAGTTTCCCAGCAATGACCTTAGAAGAGAAGCGCATCAACTTCTGCTAAAGATGCAGCTCAGCCTGAACACTGATGAGGAGATTGCATTTGTAGAAGAAAAGGCAATGGAGATCATACGCAACTCATTTGAGACAAGGACAACATTTGACGGGTTTGTCTGTCAAGACTCAAGATTAAGTTAACTGATTTTAAAGGACATTTACTAAGTTATGTACATTTAACTATTTTGATCAGAGAAAATCATAGTTCATAAGTTTCATATGTTGTACAGGTTGGAGGAATTCAAGTGTCCTGATTGGTTGGCAGAACGATATAAGCCATTTGAGTGTCGTACTCAAGAATGGATCTCCCAACATTACTTATTTTTGTTTGTAGTTTCTCCAGTGGTATGCTTTTCAAATTATAAATGCTGCCCAAATTTTCATAATTTTTGAACGTAGATACTCATTTTTTGGAAGCCTTTCTTTAACTGGAGGATTAACCTGGTGCACGACATATAGGTCTTTACATTTACTAAATTTCTCTGGGGTGTGTATCGCGGAAAAAGAATGATTGCTAGAGCCGAGCAGCTGTATCAGCAGGTGATAATGATAAATTCTTAGCGTGTTTTGCAGCATAGTTAGAGTGAATACATTTTTTCCATATAAATATGATGGTCCTAAAATGTGTTAGAAAACAATATATCTTATTTTTAACAAGTAAAAAATACATGAATATATTAATGTCACATGGATTTACTAGATTTTATTAGATTCTGTAATGCTTTATTATATTTTCAGGGATGAGATTTGAAAATAGGGGAAGGGAATGAGGTTCTGATACAGATGTGGGCTGTGTCCAATTTTTATGGGAATGACAACATAAAATTTTAAAAGATCTGGACATAATTTTTAAAGGTGATCCTTGATTTCAGTAGTGTGAAATGATTTACAACTCTTATCAAAGACTGAGCTATAGTACACCTGCCGGTTTTGTGATGTCAGATAGTAATAGGTGGTTATAGTCCTTGTTGGGCTCTTTGATAATTATTTTGCAGTGCTGTTTAGTCGTTCATACAAATATTGGCTTAACATCGTCAGACTAAGATCTATATCTTCAGCTATATAAAGGATTACTTAATAGAGATCTTTGACAAAATTTTACTCAGTCACCTGGTCTTATACAGACCCAAAAGTTATATAAAAACCCTATAATCTTCCCAGACTGAAACAGATAATCTGTATGAGACACAGCTAAAGAAAAAATTGACAAGAAGTCGAAACACAGATTGAAATGACAAGGATAGGAATCCATTTAAGGAATCCTCTAGATGCACAACTCCTTCAACCTGCTGACCCTCCTTTGAAAGATCATCCGCCACTGTGTTTAACTCAATGTTGCAAAAGTCGTACTTGGGAATTGTTGACTGCTGGAGTAGCACCTGACGATTGTGTGACGACTCCATGCCCAAGGATGATCCAGAGGACACTTGTACCATCAGATGTCATCAGTCAACAGAGTTTTTTAACTCTCCTTCTATCTTTTCATCATATTTCTTCTTTGTACCCAGATTCCACACCCTATGGGGAATTGTAATAAGTGATGCTAGTATGATGTTTCTTGAATTTGTAACAGGCCTAGGATGTGGGACTCGATCAGCAGACGAGTACACCTTGGAGTGTTTTTTTTATCCGGTGAATTATCCCTTTCTTTTCCCTTCTTTTTCAGAGGGGGATAATTCTCTGGATTTTTTCACTCGTGCACACCCCAAAGCCGAGGTGACGGTTTGAAGATTGAGCCCCTGACACATCTTAGTGTTTAGGGTCGATGTATATTACCATACTAGATCACACGAAAAGTTTCGTGGAATTTGGCTAGGTTAAGTAGGATTTTTTAATAGTTTAAAATTTCCCGCAAAACGGGATTTTTTAATTATTTTTTATGTAAAGGCATAAATAACTGGCCTTAGGAGATGTCTGGGGCGTATGACCAGTCAAAATTCATCCTCAGAGGCCTAGCGTTCTCCTAAAGCCTACTTTGGGGGTCAAAAAATGACTCAGAGTCCCTCAAAAGGCAATTTTTCCAGTGACAGTGGCAAAAATGAAGAAAAAATTCAAAAAAATGAATAATTGGAAAAATGTAAAAAATTTTCCAAAGTCAAAATAAGTCAATTTCTGACATGGAAGTCAAGCAGAAAGTCAAAGGTGACGTGGCAAAGCAATGTGGGGCCCACCACATGAAGTTTCAACTCAGCTCAATAGAAAGTCAACTCAAAGTCAAAGTCCAGTCAAATGGGCCAGCGTTGAAATTCATAAGGCAAATGGATTTTTTTTTTACAACTTTGATTAAAATTCAAAGGTTATGAAATTTAAATAAAGGACCCCCACCTCAGCACATCATCAAGCAAATTTCCGTACGCTGGAAAAGTCCGTACGCTGTCCGTACGGCAGCCATCCGAAGAGTTTACGCTGGCCCATTCAGCAAGTCAAACGGTTTAACGTATCAGCATATATATTAGGTGGGCAGCATATTTAAATATCAGTCAACAGAAATATACATTAACGTTGGCAATCAAATTAAAACATGATATGCCCAGCAGTCCGTACGTTGTCCGTACGGCAGCCCAGCTACTGTACGGCAATCAAACTCAGCAGTCAACGTGGGCCCAGTCAGCAATACAAAACAGCAGTTTAACGTGGTGTTAACAACAGTTCGTGGGCAGCTACAACAGCCAGTTAACTCAGCATTTAACAAAGTTTATTATCAGCATGTTTTCAGGCAGTTAGGACAGCAAGTTTACATGGAGTTTGACAGCAGTTTTAGAGGCAGCCAAGCAACAACAATTATCTTCACACATGGCAGCCACATGTTTAGTCAAACAGCAGTTATCTTCACATTGGAATTGTCATCAGGCCACTTGTCATTTCATTTCTTCATTGGGATCTTCACCTGATTGCCATTTGTCATTGGAATTTGCCTTGGGATTGTCTCCCATTTTCCTATTTATATGAGCCTTGGGCTCTTATTGTAAAGATAGAACGAGCTATTGGGCTGGCGGAGACTTTGCCGGATTTTGTACTCAGCAGTCACATAAATAAATAAAAGTCTTTGGGGTTACCAGCTTCTCGTGTGGTGCATGCCTTGGTACATGAGGTATACCTGTGTCGTTTAATATTCATGTGATTTTCATTTGCTATCTAGTTGTTTTTCATTTTGCTTGAAGGCACTATTGTCTAGGGAGGAGAGATTTGCAGCTATCTCAAATCTCCTTTGGGCTTGGTATATTTTGTACACTTGTTGTAGCTTTTCCATTCTCGGTTGAAGGACAAGCTCAACTTGGTCTCTATATGCCAAGTCTCTTTTTGCTCTAACAATTTGTTTGCA
>APFE030162765.1:18322-58648 GCA_000404065.3 Pinus taeda | reverse complement strand
AGCCATCAAGCTCTTAAGACATCAAAAAGAGATTTACTCAAGAGGGAAGTATCTTGATCCCTTAGCTTAGTTTCTATTTTGAAAAGTCAAAACAAATTTTCCCCTTTCATTTAAAGCATTTGTCTTCATCATGAAAAATATAAAAAATATAAAATTATTCTTGTTGCCAGATTTAGTTGTTTTCATGTTATAGCTTTTACGCTGAGATCTGAAGCTTCAAATCGAGATACGAATATGATATCTAGCTGATGACAAATGATTGCTGTTCACGTTTCACGTTTCTATATCATTTAACAAGTAATCATCTTAATAATGATCTCTCAAGGCACTGGTCTGCTAATTAGTCAAATCATTTTAGTGCTTATCCTGATCGTGTCTCGTGTCTCCCAACCAACTGGTCAACAGTTGGTCTTCATCATCTCTCAGGGTCTACCCCCCTTAGCTGCGGGAGACAGGCTTAAACGGAGGGATCGGGGATCAGAGTGACAGCCCCCTGGTCTGAGCGTTGCCGTGCCAATCTGCGCGACAACACGTTGATTGAGAGTACTTCAACCATCTTGACATGTTGCACTTCTTTATTACCATATCATCATTCTTCCACACAATGAATCCCATACAAGGTGGAATTCTCAACGAGACGCTTCTTGCAAGAGAGGTGAACCTTCTAATGAAGATTCCAACGGAGGATCTTGGTTATCCTCATCTTGCAAATGCTCCTTCCCAGTGATGATGATGTATGATGAACTCTATGCTCGATGACTTTCTTCTACCCATAAGTACTACTTATGCCTTCAATGAGGCTTCCAAGAGATACTTCCTTCTATATGATGACATCTACAACCATGTAGACTTCTACTTCAGCTATCTTTCAAGCTTTTATGAGGATGTTTCGAGCTCTTGCTTTAATCGTATGCTTCTAATATGATGCCATCTCCTAATATGCTTCATCCTATCATGCCTTCTACTATGATAGCTATCTTTCATGAAAACTGAAAAAGAACACAGTGAAGGAGATTATTTTAGTCATAGTAGAGATCTTTCACTTCCTCCTTTGATTTCTCCTTTTCAGGTTCTTCCCCTTCTTCGATGACATGGGCTTCTTCCCTTCCTCTTTTGTTGTTGTCCATGTTAAGCTTAGGACAATTTCTCTTCTAGTGCCCATATTCATGACAACCATAACATTGGATTTTCGACATAACCTTCGGGTTCTTTTTTTGAGGACCAAACCTTCCAAATATTCCTTTCCTCCTAGCCATGGCAACAAACACTTGAACTTTCTCGTTTGATCCTAAATCGCTTTTTGTCTTCAGCCTGGTATCTTCAATCTTACACAATGACCAAAGTTCATCAAATGGGGTAGCTTCCTTCTTTCCATAGATGCTTGATGTAAAATTGGCCCATTCCTCTGGTAGTGCATTGAGCACTATGGTGGTCATTTCTTTATTGGACATTATTTCTCCCAAATCTTGTAATTGGTCTCTTATTTTTGATGCCCTCATAAAGTATGAGGCTATTCCATCTTCCTTTGATATCTTCATCTTGTAGAGTTCTTGTCTCAATGATATCACTTCTCCAATAATACTTATGGAGAACAATTCTACTAGGTTCTCGTATATTTCTTTTGATGTCTCCAACTTTCATACATATGGTATGAGCGGATCTTTGATGGATTCTATACGAATCCTTTGAGCCCTTATTTCCCCTTTCCTGTATTTCGCTAGAGCTTGAGCTTCTCCCTTTGGAGGTTTAGTGATTGAACCCTTAACATGATCAATGACTTCGTTTTCTATGAGGATCATGTTGGAAAATGTAACTATGTTCGGTCTTCAATAATGTACTTGAGTCATTATGTAATGTACTTGTCAAAGGAATACAGACAAAATATATATATATATATATATATATATATATATTTATATTATTATTATTATTATTATTGTGACTTATTAAAGCATGGGTTTCATGCTTGGGTCACCATGTTTTAGGTGAAAGTCCCCATTGAAAACTTCTCAGATTATTTCTGAGTCTATAGAATTGTTGTACATTTAAAGAGACCCTTCTTGGGCTTTTGAATCATGTAAAAAGGTTTAGTATTGAGTCAAATATGAATTATGGAACCTCCAAACCATGTCGGCCTAAGGGAAGATCAAGTCGGCCTAAGACCCCATTCAACCCCACAAGAAGTCGATAAAAGGAAGCACATTGAATTCATTTGGTGCATCTCTCTCATCAAGTTTGAACTCTCTTGTTGTTGGGAAGAAGTGCGAAGTTCTCATGTAGCTGGGAAAAGGTACGAACTCTGTTGTCGGGAAGCCGAAGTGAATGCGAGTTTGGGGGAGTCTAAGGAGACAAGGAAAATCGAAATTTTGGTGGTGGTCTCTCTCTGTTTCGTGCTCTGGATTGGGAGATTGATGTCTTCCAAGTTGGACTATTGTCAGAAGTTGTTAGTTGTCGTAAGTTGTTGCATAGTCGAAGTTGCCGGGAAGAGGTCAAACTTTTGGAGGTTGACTTGGTGTGAAGGGAAGGTCAGGTCGTGGTCTAGGGTGAAGAGTCTCAAAGAATAATATTGCAAGGAATAATTACTTTGACTGAGTTTTCCCCTCGGGGGGGGGGGTTTACCCTGGCATATGCCTACATATTGTCTCCATTGTTTTATGTGCTTCTACTTTTGGTAATTGCTTGATAAACTAAAGAAAGAAGATATAAAGAATCGTAATAATAAGAAACATCACAAGTAATTATCAATATCAAGAAAATCTTTATTGCTTTTTTTATTTTCCAACATGGTTATAGAGCTTTGGTGAAAAGAGAAGAAAAAGGCAAATCCAGTCATAGGCACTATCTCAGGGAAAGAGTCTATTATATTCAAGGAAGATGTCTAACTCAATCAAGGGTGAGAACAAACTTGAAAGAGCATAGAACTTCAGATCTTAGAAGAAGAGGATTGACCTAATCCTCAAGAAGAACAAGGTACTGGATTCAGTAAGAGGAAATGTAAAGAAACCTACAGAAGATGTCAGTGATGCCAACAGAGCGAAATTCAAGGATTTAGAATTGGTGGCTATGACTCTAATGGTAGAAGGGATAAAAGACAATCTTGTCCCATTCATAGCTAACATTGATCATGCTCAGGAGATGTAGGAAGCCTTGTAGAAGTTGTTCACTATTAAGAACATTGGTCAAGTAGCAAGTTTGAAGAATGAGCTGAGGAATACGAAAATGACTAAAGAAGATATTGTTGCAACCTTCTTTGTGAAGATAGCTAGACTCAGGGATGATCTTTTAGCCATCAATGAAATTGTTCTGGACAAAGAATTGTTGATCACTGCTATATTAGGATTGCCACCCTCTTGGGGTGCATTTGCTTCAGGTCTCAACAATTGAAGGTAGCTCCCACCTTTGAAAAATTATGGACCGCATGTAGTCAAGAAGAATTAAGGATCTCAATGGTTGCCAATCCTAAAGAAGTATCAAATGCTTATGTTGCTCATCATAAAGAAAAAAGATCGAAGGGACCAAGGAAGAAAGTTGACATGTCTAAGATAGAGTGCTAGCAATGTCATAAGAAAGGTCACTACAAGAGCGACTATCCCGAGAACCCAAGGAATAAGAACAGAGGAAGAAATCAAGCCAACCTTGCTAAAGAAGGAGACTCAAAGAAAGTCAAGCTTGAAGATTCCGACATTAGGGACTTACACTATTAAGTCATTTGCTTTACATAGCTTGTTTTATATGTTTTAGAATTTATAAGTTTTTAACATATCTTTGGAAAAGATATTTTTGTATTACTTTAAGTTTGTAAATTTCCCTCAAGCTTTGGAGGGAGCCCCCAACAACTCTCAAAGATAAGTATCTCATGTATTTTCAGTTTTGGGTTCATGTACTCATTTAGTTTTGATTATATTAAATACTAATCACCTTTCTCCCTCTGTTGTCTTAACGAGGGAATATATCTTAAAGGAGGATCTCTCAAGACAAGGTTAGTCAAGAAACAAAGGTATGCTTTGAATACTTTGATTGAAAGGATTTTTCATTTGATGATCTATACTAACTCTGTTATGACTAGATGTATTGAATCTTAGTGTTTCTCATTTGGGTGATTCATCTCTTGATAGATCTACCCGCCCCACTCATATACTTAATAGACTATGGAGAACCCTAGACAAGTTCTAGAAAACCCTAACTGAAGGGTTTGCTCGTGCGAATGTTTGGAACCCGAAATTGCTTAGGGATATTGTGAAATGCTAGTTGAAGTTTTATTGATGATGTCATATTTGGGATTTTGGTATAATTAGGAAATCATAACTTGTTAGGGTTGAGTGATAAGGTCTAAAATCCCAGAACCTTTGAAGTTTTGGTAATGTAGGGTTTGTTATGCTTCTACATTGGAACCCTAGCTCATTGGGGTTTGGTGGAATGTGTGAGCAAGACCCTTACATTGTCTTAGAAATGTTTTCTTTGGTATGTGTATGTTTGTTTGATCAAACCCTAGTGAAATCAAAATGATTGTATTTGATATTGTTATGAAGTTGGGTTTGACTAACACATGATATGAAATGTATTTGCATATGTTCTTTTGGTTGAATTCCTAGCTTGATCCAAGTGAGATGTATTAATGATATGCTTATATATGGTTATGAATTCCTAGCTATGTGTGTTGACCTAGTCATTGATGATCATAGGATTTAGTGGAAGTCCTTGTCTGAGATTCTAGGATAATGATATCTAGAAATCTAGGTTGTTGTAACTAAACCATAGTGAAGTAAAAATTGTTTAGTGTAGTATAACAATCTGAGATCTATGCATTTAATGATTGTTGAGATTGTGGAATACTAGGGTTTTGAGTTAAACCCTTAGTCAAAGTAATATGATGATTTGAGATTTGTATAAAATTGTTGAATTTGTGAAATATGGAATTCTAGGGTTTTGGTGTTGAACCCTAGTCAAAGTAGAAATCTCTGATAATAATGTGAGATTTGTGAAGAGATTATTGAAATTGGAATTTTTGGTTGAAACTGATGATTGCTTGGAATTTTTTTGTTGAAGGGTCTTCAATTTGATCGGGAGAGATTTGTGGTCCTTGATCTGCTAGATCAAGGGCTGTTGAGGCTTTGTGAATGCAGCATTGCCTCAGGAGACATCAGGTCGACTTTTTGTGTTGATGTCAGGAAATCCCGGAATTGAAAAGGTGGTTTTGCTTATTGAGGTCAGCTTTGGATACACACCTGTATGTTTCGGTCGGTGGTTAGAAATTAAGCCTGATGGTACCTAGAGGGGTTGAAGGCTTGAGTCCACCTTAGTCCCACTTAGATAGATTGCCCTGGTCAGGAATCTAGTCCTTGGAATTATGGTGCCTAAACAATTGAGTCACTGTTTTGGATATATTGCCCTGGTCAAGAATCTAGTCCTTGGCATTGCGGTGCCTAAAGTTCTACATGGTTCATATAGTTTGAGATCTTCCATTATGTTTGTACATTATGAATACCTCCCTAGATAAGAGGGAGTGTTGGAAAATGTAACTATGTTCGGTCTTCAATAATGCACTTGAGTCATTATGTAATGTACTTGTCAAACGAATAAAGAAAAAAAAAATTATTATTATTATTGTGACTTATTAAAGCATGGGTTTCATGCTTGGGTCACCATGTTTATGTAATGTACTTGTCAAAAGAATAAAGAAAAAAAATGTATTATATTATTGTGACTTATTAAAGCATGGGTTTCATGCTTAGGTCAAAGTCCCCATTGAGGACTTCTAGGATTTATTTTGAGTCTATAGAATTTGTGTACATTTAAAGAGACCCTTCTTGGACTTTTGAATCATGTAAAAAGGTTTAGTATTGAGTCAAATATGAATTATGGAACCTCCACACCATGTCGGCCTAAGGGAAGATCAAGTCGGCCTAAAACCGCATTCGACCCCACAAGAAGCCTATAAAAAGAAGCACATCGAATTCATTTGGTGCATCTCTCTCTCATCAAGTTCCAACTCTCTTGTTGTTGGGCAGAAGTGCGAAGTTCTCTTGTAGTTAGGAAAAGGTGCGAATTTTGTTGCCGAGAAGTCGAAGTGAATGCGAGCTTGGGGGAGTCTAAGGAGAAAAGGAAAATTGCAATTTTGGTGGTGGTCTCTCTCTGTTTCGTGCTCTCGATTGGGAGATCGAAGTCTTCCAAGTTGGACTATTGCGGAAGCTGCCAGTTGTCGTAAGTTGTTGCATAGTCAAAGTTGTTGGGAAGAGGTCAAACTTCTGGAGGCTGACTTGGTGTGGAGTGAAGGTTTGTACTTGGTCTAGGGTGAAGAGTCTCAAAGAATACCATTGGAAGGAAGAATTACTTTGATTGGGTTTTCCCCTCGAGGGGGGTTTTTCCCTGGCATGTGCCTACATATTGTGTCCATTATTTTATGCGCTGTTGCTTTTGGTAATTGCTTAATGAACTAAAGAAAGAAGATATAAAGAATCGTAATAATAAGAAACATTCCAAGTAATTATCAAGATTAAGAAAATCTTTACTGCCTTTCTGATTTTCCAACAGATCAAGCTTGCCCTCTTCTTCCATGCAGGAAAGTTTGATGACCCAACCAATTTGTTGCTTTCCTTGCAAAATGAAGTTGTTTTGATAGATTCAGATGTGGATAAAAAGATACTTACTTGTGAAGATACTCCTTGATGACAATATCTTCAACTTGATGCCTTCTTGATTTTGATGGCGATGTTGATAATAGAAGATGTCTTCCTTCAAAAGTGATCCTTCAAAGAGAGGGAGATCACCTTGGTTCCTTGATGACGACAACACCTTTCTCCTTGATGAGCTTCCCTTTCTCAAAGTCAAATTTGCCTTCCAGTAGTTTCAGCTTCTTCTTTGACCTCTTTTTCGACCCCTGCAATTTCTTACTGCAATTTTCGGTCATTGCAAAAACCCTAGTTTTCTGCATGTGTGGGAGAAAGACAGATATTTTACCCTTCTCTCTTCTTCGGTTGGATAGAGGCTTCTTCTTTTGCAACTCGACTTGAAAGATGGCTTGCTTTTCACTTGTTTTCGGCCTCCTTAGGTAATTGTAATAATTCGGCTTCTGTTGCAACAAATGGGCCTTAATCTCCTCGCACGTGTGAACAAGCATGGCCCAAAACATACCCAAAATTACTTCGACCCTTTTATCTTTTTGACGATTGATGTTGTTGATGATCTTCTAGTGCTTCGGCCCTTGAGTGTCCTTCAAGTTATCTTTCCTTGTCTTGTCACCTTACCTCTGATACCATGTTGAGAAATCTAGGGGCAGCTAGATTAGATGATTTATGTTACTTTGATAATTGCTTGTGATGTATTTTTACTTTATTAACTACTTCTTTTACTTGATTATATTTAGTGTTATTTTCATCAAATAGATACCAAACCATAAAGAACAGAAAAACAAGAGGACACAAGATATAGGCGATCAACTAGGGCCAAAACCTCTCCCACTGAGAGAAAAACCCACAAGAATTCTTCTCTTCTTATAGAACTTCTATTGACGAATTCTGAGACCAATGACCCTTGACCTAGACCTTCCAAGACCAAGTCAAACCCTTCTTGTTTTCCAGCGACTTCTACAATTTCTATCCCCAGTAGATTCTTCTGCCCAGCAAATTCTTCAACAACTTCGACTTGCCCAGCAAATTCTTCTGCAACTTTGATCTACCTAGCAAATTCTTCTGCAACTTCGATTTGCCTAGCAATTTCTTCTGCAACTTCGACTTGACCAACAAATTCCTCTGGAACTTCGACCCAGCAGTTTTCCAGCTCTTCGATTTGCCCAACAAATTCTTCAGCACTTCGAATTGCCTAGCAAATGTAGAAACCCTAATATAAGAGAGAGAGAGAGAGAGAGAGAAAGGGACCCAAAAACTTCGATCTAGCTCTTCCTCTTTCTTTTTGTCCTTTTCCAAATTTTGTCTTGAGGAAATCAAACTCGAGTGAGTGAGTGTCAAAATGAGGTCGAGTTCCTTCTTATTTATAGGCTTGTGAGGGGTACAAATTGGTATCTTTAGGCCGACTTGTCCCTTCATGTAGGCTGACCTGATCTTTGCACCATGACGAGGTCTTGGAGGGCCTTTTGACTCTATTTTGACTCAACAAAAAAAAAATTACAATATGTAACATGCCCAACTGGGTCTTTAATACATGACAATGACTCAATTGACTTTATGACAGACCTAGAAGCACTGAATGGATGTTCGACCTAAAAATAAATTTCCCTTGAGCATGCAGCCCATGCCTCAAGAATAATAATAATAAATTTATTTTTCTCTTTTCATTAAATACATAAAATCATGATTACATATGTCATTATGAAGACCAGACCTAGTTACATATTTCAACAGGTTCATCAAACCAAACAAGAATTGGAAAAGAGCCAAGCCAAGTACAAAGCTAGGCGTCACAAGCATCGAGTTGATCATCTTTTCCAATTTGGTGATCAAGTTTGGCTATACATTAGCAGAGAACACCTTAAAAGTGAAGGTAAAAAACTCAAGCCAATAAGGTATGGTCCATTCAAATTTTAGAAAAGACTAATGACAATGGTTGGAGTTACCTCCATATATGCAGATGTATTATGTGGTTAATGTTGAAAACTTGAAATTATATGAGCCACCTATAATCATGAACCAAGGTGAAAATGTTGAAGTTCCTTCTGTCGAACATTTTTACTCTTGAATATCTTGATGAGTTGTAGGCATATGTTATTCTTGACAGAAGGTGAGAACTTTGCAAAGAGTTGATGTGGAGTATCTTTGTGTGAGCCTAAAAGGAATGTATCCAAGTAAAGCACAATAGATGAAAATGGGAAAAGTGAGGGAGTTGTACCCTCACTTGTTTCTCAATGAAACCAGACTTTTGGTAGTACAAAAGCTTCTTAGTGGGGAGGACTGATCCAAAAGAATCCCCAACTGATCTAATCAAAAACTGCTACAAAAAATGATTTTGTTTGGTCTTTAGAACTGTCGATGTTAACCAAGCAAATAAGACGTGGCTTCACAAGTCACCCACGCACCTTAATGATCTGTGTTTTCTTTTTCTCATATCACAGCACCTCAGATAAATTCTAGAATCAGAATGCAACTTGCCTTGCATTTGCATCTGGAAGACAATGTTCTAGAAACAATATAAGGGAGACTAGCCAACCACTCATGATGGGGAGATCACTATTTACCATTCCCTAGAAACACTAGGTGAAGGATTTGGCCGAGCTGTCGTGGTGATGCATCCAAGGTAATAATATGCAATGGAAGAGTAGTAGATTGGCTTGATCCTGAGCCATTATTTGCAGTGGTCCCAAGTCAACTAGCTTAGGCGCTGGATTTGGAACCACAAAAAGGGAACTTCAACACCATTTGTACGTATCACAGTAGTTCCTTGTTGGTTGCAGAGCTGGTGCTTCAACCACCAATAAGATCTGTATCATTCTGCATGCTACCTCTACAGCATCCGGAGCATTTTGCATTCTATCTCTATAGCATCCATAGCATTCTGCATGCTACCTCTACATCGTCCAAGGCATATCTATCCTATTCTTTTTTGGAATTCAAGGATATAGGTCCACCTTGCAGATCTAATTTGTGTATTGGGTGTGGCACAACCTTCTATATCTGATTTGGCCAGATCGCAGATTGCTTTTTTATTAATTAAGCCAATTTTAAACACAATTGTGGTAAATTGAAAAGCTGGTTATAAGAAACTGAATTAGTGTGCTTTTTTTTAATGAAGCCTTCAGCACTAATTTCGGACCACTGATCATTGTTCTCCTGTCAAGAACCTGAGTGAAAGTTCAGTTCTGTCTCATCACATTTGGCTGAAGCAAGATGGCTTCAAGTTGAATATGCAACTGGAGCCTTTGGATCTTGATGTTGAACTGGCAGCCTTTCACCTTCATAAGCTTGTTGAATAGCTTGGGTGCATCATTGTTCTGATAAAGCAAAATGACTCTGAATTTGGAGAAGCACAGTCCATTGTTCAATCCAGTGTTGAGATACCTACACAGATTGACCTGAAAGCTTTCTCACATCCTTTTAGAGTATAAATTAGATACTATGTCAGATAATGCTTGTGTAAGCATTGGAGCAAAGGAGGAAATGAGTGGTGTTGTAAGACATCAAGCTGTCACAGTTGTTGAAGACCTTAAGGCTTACACCCATTCGTCAAACAGTTCTTTATGACAAGATGCATAAAGCTAAAGGTCTGGTCCTTAACAACAATGCTGGGAAACAAGCAGTAAATAGAATTCTTCTCATTCTTTTGCATGCTTAAGAGGATGGAATCAATTTCACTATTACCCAGAAGAATACAGGAATTGGCAGTGCTGATGTTTATGTCTTTGAGATGTTTTTGTAGGGTGCCTTATATGCTACAAGAAGGATAGCCCACTTGTTTGATGAGGATGATATTTTGTATCCAAAGGGGCAAGTGGAGTTTAAGGCTAAAGGCATAACATTTACATGCAGCCTGTAGGACAAATGTTTCATCAACAATGGGGCTGTAGATTATGTTCTCCCTGTAACAGATTTTCAGCCATCTAATAGGGTTCAATTAAACAGAAAAGAGGCTTTAGGTCTATTAAGAGCCAGGACGCTGCAGATTGCATAGCAATAGCCGTGAATTCAGACTGGTGCAATGTGCAAAGAAGGTCTTCTTCTTGACTTGTACCTTAGTCAAGAAAGACTTCAAAGTGTTCTTCTTCTGCCAAGTACAAGTTCATGGAAAAGGATGAGTTACTTTGTTCATGCACTAGTCGGAGGCTCAGTTATGTGGCTATCCAGGTACAAGTTCAGAATTAGAAGGGAATGGGTTGAAGAGCTTCAGTCTTGATTGAAGCAAGGGTGTCTTGAACTAAGAGTTGACTTAGTTAACAAGTTGAACTCAACTTGTGGTTCTAAATTTGTATTTGCCAGTTATAGCAGAATCAAATAGCATAAAAGGAGGACAAAGGCACAGAATTCAATCACTGTTTTTGTGTGCACAATGTTGTGAGACAAGACAATAGAACACGTGTTTGTGTGAGAGCTTGTTGTAGGAAGAGTGTATCAAGGAGAAACCTGTACGCAGATCAGAACAGAGATTTCCTTGCTGGTGTGCGCTAAGATTTAGGAGCAAAATTACTAAATAACAGGGAGCCTGTCCTGGGCTAGGAAATAGGAAATTTCAGTGCTAGAAAGTAGGGAGAAACTGCGCAAGGAAAGAGGAGCCAGATCAGGTGTGTTTTGCAGGGAATTTCATGGTAAGTGTTAGCAGTGAGAACAAGCTTGTTCTCTAATGAAATAGTGTTGCCTTGTAAAGAGATCAATTGCTCAAATTTCTGTCAATAAAATTCTACAGCAGAGGGTTTTCCCTGTTGGGTTCCCTAGAAAATTACCGTGTTATTGTGTATGAGTCTATGACTGTTTCTCTATCTCTATGTTTAATTCCGCTGCTTTTAAAGTGAAGAAATTTTGTGTCTTGGTGCAACAAAATTAGTTTCAGATTTGTCATCATAGCAGTTGCAGAATTTCAAGGAAACTCTACAGTCAATTATTGCAATATAAATGGATGTGCTATCATGGTGAATGAGCCTCCTCAGAAGTCTTTGTTGGAACCTACACAAGGTTTGATGAGTATGATATTTTGTATCCAAAGGGACAAGAGGACTTTAAGGCTAAATACAACATTAAATGCAGCCTGTGGGACAAATGTTTCGTCAACCATGGGGTTGCCAATTATGTTCTCCCTGTAACAGATTTTCAGCCCTCTAATGCAGTTCCTTAAACAGAAAAGAATCTTTAGGTCTATTTCAACCCAGGGAATCAGTTCAAGTGAATGGAGAAGACAGTGTGTGGGCTGCAGAATCTCAGATTGCATAGCATCAACCATTAATTCAGGCTGAGCTAATAATTGCAAAATAAATGGATGTGCTATCATGGTAAATAAGCCTCCTCTTCAAAAGTCTTGTGGGAACCTACACAAGGTATCACAAACTATTCAGGTGTGAAATCACAACTTGGGGATTTTATCACCAGAATTAATACCTATAGTTAGGTTCTTGTTCTATTCATACAGCGCCCAAATCTTGACCTCAGGGATTGTTTTTCATATTCAGAAACAACTCAGATGGAACAATGTTGGCTCATAAAGAAATGAAGGTGAGTCTGCTATACTTGAAAAGGACAAACCTGGTTTCACTAGGTCCCAGGAGGATACATAGATGCATATTTTAGGGTTCTATATTTGTGAAGATCCATCAGAATGTGCCATTGTTCCGATCCCAAAAAGATCAAATTACTTCCCTGACCCTCACACTAATTTTCACACTGCTGAAGAGAGATGAGAATGGTACATATAATTTTATAAAGTGAGGCCAGTCAGACATAAGGAGGCAGATCTCCTAATATTTGTGTTCGACAGCAAAGGGGACAAAAACATATGGATGCATATCTCCAAAACAGTTCCTCTACCTAGAACAGAAGATTATATCTACCCATTGCTGGCACATACAGACCTGCAACAGGTGATTGGACAGCAGCATGTAGCTGGAAGAGACTTGATGATAAAACCATGAGATGGCCTGAGATTTAGCAGCTATATAGCAGCCCCATCCAGAGGTGCATAGAGGAGTCATGAAAGAGTTTTCACCACCCTTTGCATCCACTTAATGATACCCTTGATTTGCAGATAACCAGGTTCATGTTCAGCCCAGCAGTAATAGAAATTCCAGCCTACAAGCATTTGAACTTCAAAGTTTCCTTGTTTTGGATGAGGACCAAACACAAAGGAAAAAGCCATTATATTGATGAGATGCTAAGGTGCATTAGCTCTATAATTCCACCTAAAACTCTCTTCTTGTGTATGCTAGAGTAAAGGAATAGGCTCCCTTGCGCATTAGACTAGCATGAATAAGCTCCTTTGAGCATCAGGATTGATTTCATGTTGTCATAGGCATTGATGGCTTGAACCTTGTTTTGTAATAGCCAAATTTTGATGTAAGCATGTAGAAATCTTTTCTAACATGTACATGCTGAGATTCTGAGGTTATCATGCACTCCCGAGAAGAACACAGGTCCCTGAGTTGGAGCCAGCTGTTACCCCTTATTTTGCATATGGGTAGTACTAGTGAATTTCTTCACCACCTTAGTAATTTTCATCATTATGAGCCTTGGATTTATGGGGCACACCTGATTTCATGGATCACGATGAGGTAGAGGTTTTGACAACATATAGGTTGATGATGTATTGTTTCCTCTTGGGCATTGGATTCATCTTGATCTTTTGGGTATTTTCCCAGATCATAACGCATCTTCATGCATCTCGAGCCACTTCAAAATTAGGGTATACTGGTTTGATTGAAGAATATTTGGATAGGGAAGGTTCCATTGGTGGAAGCTGACTTGGCAGCTAAACTGTCCTCCCAAAATCAGGATCTTCACTTGGTTGGCCTGTTCCAATAAAATTCTTACCTGGGATAATGCCAAAAAAGGAGATGGAATGGGTCAAGCAGATGTATCCTGTGCAAGGCATATGGTGAAACTGTGGATCATCTTTTTGTTTCCTGTCCTTATTCAGTAGCTGGCTGGGAATAAGTGTTGCAGACCATCATTGGTACTAACAAGTGGAATAAGAATACTCTGATAAATTGTTACGAGTCTTGGATGGCAGCCATAAAGCCCTGCCTTGTTATGTCTTATGGGCTTGTAGCTCACTAAATCAAAATGTCTTTTCGAGGAAAAAAAACTTGGCAACAAGTCTGGTGTCTCATAAAATTAATCTCTCCTACAGAGAATGCTGGAATGCTCCAAAATAGAAGGCAGCAAATATCTTAAACAAACAACCAATCGATGTCTCAAAAGCTAGGGATTATTTGATGGTGCATGCCAAGGAACTCCAGGTTTGTATGGAGTTGGGGCAACTCTTTACATCAACAATCATGATTAATTTTCCCCTCAAATTCGGTGCTGGCCTAGGCTATCAGAGCTGAATTCTTTGCACAAGGATTTCGATGAAATTTGCAACAGAAAATGGTGTTCATTAATTGCATGTGTTGGCAGACTCCAAGTTGCTGATGGATTGGGCAAATGACAAGTACCATAATACAAACTTGACTCTAGGACCTACTATGCATAGAGTCTTGTTGGTAAAATCCCAGTTTGAGTTCATCTCCTTCTCACATATTTTCAGAGAAATAAATTCAAAAGCTGATTCTCTCTCTAAAGCTGCTCTCGCCTTTCAGGAAGGTATTTTGGTTACTCAGAAATTCAAGGGAGATGTGATCTTTTCTGAATCTTCAATTTATCTATTATGATATGTGAAGCTGAATGCTACAGGCAGTTTTGTCTGTCTGGGTTTCTTTTCCAAATGATGTTTCTGGGAATTTTTAAGGCTCGAGAAGGCATGATCAAAGGAATTGTACTGTTTTGTTGAATGGGAAGACTCTAATATGTAGTTACAAGAAAGGTTTGTGTACATTTCTGGTTTTTGGAGACAAAAAGCTTGTAAATGTATATTTTTGTTTCACTATCAAAACATCAAATATAATGTTTTTTTCTTGAAAACAAAACAAAATGGCAACAGTTTCCAAAATAAAGTCATCTTTCTAGAAAAATATGAACCTTCCAAACTTAGAAGCTGAAAATAAGAAGAAAAAAAAACCCAAAAATAATAGTTTATTGACAGGGATAAATACTTACAGAATAATATTCCAAGTCTCCATTCCATACAATAATCATTGGCAGTTTTGTTTTTCGCCCCACATTGAAAGTATCAACAAATTCTTCCCACTGGTTAGATCCCACATATGCAAAGACCAAATCACGATTACCAGATGCAGCAGCTTTTAATGTCTTGATTAACTGCAATGATTTCTCTTCCATTTCATCCTTCACAATTGTAAGGACCATAGGCCTTTGGTCATCGTTTAACAGCTTCAAAGTTTCATATCTTACAGGGACACACAGTGGCAGCAAACTTTGCTGGATAAACTCTTGCAAAAACTCTCCTGCTAGGTCAATTAGAATGTGTCATATATTAATACAGTCAAACATGACAACAGAAAAAAAATAGCAAATATATTGATTTCTGAGAAACAAAAAGTGAAAAAAATAGCTGCAGTAAAGAAGACCATGAAACAGATTTCACTTCAATAGAAAAGAAGAGAAGAAATAAAGATATTCTATTCACATGTTGACCTTCAAAGGGACCATAAAATATGTCTTGCTCATTGTATTCTGGGCGAATGACCAACAAAGCTGGCTTCTTGTCAAAATCATATTGCACCATAGCTTCATCTGAAATTTCCTTTGCTACTGAGAACCATGCTCTTTTCTTGTACTGCTTCCCAAAATCTAACAGCAGGGATTCTTCCACACCAAAACCAATAAATATGGGAAAAATTTTACCAGACGCTTTGATAAATTCATTAACTTCAGAATTTGAGTTTAGAACAAAAACATCTGGAGTAGCCAATTTTTTCAGATAAGGAACAAGTGAATCTGCTTTCCGTGGGCCTGAGTAATCTGTAGGGAAGCCGTTGATGAAAAACTTCAGTGTCGGAAAGCCACTGGATCACACAATGACGTGCAAACAATGGTATCACAAGTATCTTAATAACCTCAATGTCAATGCTAAGAAAATAGAAAACCTCAACCCCTAACCAGTGTCACAATTCGTATATGATTCCTAACACAACCACAAATTGCATATGGTTACATACTTAAAGAAGATCATTTGAAAAGTACTTCAGATTACATTTCAGTTTATGCTATGTAGAGGACTGCCAAAAGCCCAGGATTCTGGTTTGAAAACAATAAATAATATCATAAGTTCCCTAGCTGAAGCAACCTTGTGTTAGCATTATCAATTTGATCCCTTCTGTGCTTTTGACCCATTATACCCAGGAAGAAAAATTGCCAAACACCACATACCTCACATCATATTTCGAAGCAAGACTGTTGAACTTATCTGCGTCTATTTTGGCAAGCACAATGGGAGTATCAGATTCAGCAAGTATTCGAGCAGCAGCATCTAGCTGCACAAAAGTTGAAACAAATAACTATTTCAAATGTGTGTATAAAAATTAAGACACTTCACATTCAAAGGTGCAGTCACTTGTCCAAACTGCCCCTAGAGTTCTGTAGCTAACTCACTGATTACAGACCAAATTACAGATTATCCCATGTCAACAATTTTCCTGTACTGAAAAGAATAAAAACAGATAATAATATTAAAAAGATAACAAATAAATATTAAAAAGCTTGAGGAAGTGGTAGAACAGTTACTAACAGATGGCTTTTCTGACTAAGCTTAGTTACAAGAGTATAATAAAGAAGATAAGATAATTTTATTAGTGTCCAGCGAATGATCAAAATAGGTAAAGGGAACTGAAACTAATGTATATGCAGGAGTGCCCAGGGCTCTCCAAAAGCATAAAGTGACTAACTTGCTATCCAAAAATATGCATGAGAAGAGCATGGAAGCATTAGCACAAAAAAAAGTTCTAATGAAGAAAAAGAGGGAGCTTGGCCTAGACATAACAACAGGACCCTAACTCAATGTCTACATCATAAATGGAAATACAGGTAGAAGCTGTAGGAGATCCTCTGTCACGCGTAGTACCGATGCAAAGCCTCACAGTGTCATCCAAAGAAGCTGGAGAATACCCTAAAACCCCCCTGGCACTCAAAGTCATATTGAAGAAGCTAGTGGTTGAACTCTGGTGAGTCATACTCTCTGTCAGATGGGTCCGGTTCTGATACCTCTTAGAGTTGGGAGTTGCGTCAGTCTAGTCACTAGTGGGATTTGGGCCAACAACTGTGCCATGCATGAAGCATCGTAGAGGCTCTAGTGGGAACTAACTCATTACTGTCAATCATGGTAGGGTGCAATGTTGTATCGATCTAGAAGCTGGTGTAGTGTGAGAACCTACACATTGCTTACAGTCATCGACCACCAAGATCTGGGGGAAGAAGAAAGAAATCCGTCTAATAAAGGTTATAACTTTATCCTGGGCTTACCCTGTTAAATCCCTCTCTTAAAGTCAAGGACCTCCCTCAAGAATAGAGGTAACCATCACTGGTCCAAGCATCTGAAAAAAGTAGCAAGGAACCCTTCTAAATCTTTACATGTGCAAAGGAAATGCCATCTAATCTCATCATATATAAGGCACCAAAATATAAGGTGATACTTGACTCTAAGTCATGTAGATGGCAAATTCTACAGATCCTTTTGAATGTCAAAATATGGCAGTGAGTCTCCATTCAAAGCCAATGTGAACAAGCTCTGAGTTGGCCTAAGGGGATCCTCAAGTTGTTCATCCAAAGCTTCCAAGTGTACCTAGGTTTGATAATCAGGCCACCCTCAACTACAAGAGGTGTTCAAGGTAAAAAGCGATCTTAAGATCGAGTTCCCTGGGAGAAGAGATCCAAGTTATATAATATGTATTGCTTGTGAATGTCATCTCTCAACACCTTGTTCGACTCTTGATTGGAGGGCAAGAGGTGGCTAGGTGCATCCAAAGAATACTTGAAAGGGGAGAGATGCTCGATAGAGATGTTGACAGACAAGAGGAGAAAGGGGGGAAATGCTCAATAAAGATGTCAACAATGAAGAGGAGCAAAGAAGTCTTAGAGAAACAACAATGTCATTGTCCAAAGGGATGCCCTCTATAAGTGGAAGCAAGCTCCTCAGAGGACCAAAGTGCAACAAATGGAAAGCACTCGTGCCTCAAAACTTTTTCAGCAAGACAATCTGGGGAGTAGGAAGACTGGTCTGAAAGCAATCTCTCAAGGCAAAGAGGGTGTGCCCCAAAATCTGCCTAGATGATGTCATGGAGAATTATGCATTTGCTACAATAAGAGTGTTGGAAACACTGAGAGGGGGAGTGAATCAGTATTTCATTATTTTTAACAATTTTTATCTTTGAAAACATTTGATGCACATAAATCATGAAACACAAATCTTTACATAAGACACACTTATACAATTTTTCTTTGTAAATATTTTGTAAACTTCCTTGTACAAAGTAAACACCAACTTACAATTTTCATAGGCACCAACGTATAGGAGATTTCATTCCCCTAGTTGAACACCAACTCAGCAAATGTTGGCACCAACCTACAAGAGACACCAATCCTCCCAACTGAGCACCAACTCAACAAATTGTAGGCACCAACATATGTCTTTAAGTAGATCATTGCATCCGTTATCAATAACTTTTAGTCCTAAAGAAATTCTTTAATGAGTTGTCATATAACTATGCAACCCTTAGGTTTGCGCCTTCAAGCTTGATCACAGTCCCAAGGTGGTTTTGAGGGAAACTAAGGGTTGTTTCCCTCCAAAAACAACCCCTCCAAGCCAATAAAAGGAGGTCTCCCCTCTCATTTGCCTCACACATCTCATTTGGAGTTTTTGTGAGCTTCATTGTGAGCTTGGAGAGTGTTGAGTTTTTGTTGGAGTAGTGGAATAGTAGAGAGTTTGAGCTGAGTGGTAGCCACCATGCCTCCAAAAGCCAAGGATACTACATGGATCATTGTGATATATCATATGATTGATGGCAAAATCATTTGCAAATATTCCAAAAATCTATTGGAGGACGGGGTATTAACAGGTTCAAGCAACACTTGGTTGGGACAAGAGGGCATGTAAAGCCATGTAGAGCACCAAATGAAGTAATAGAGCGTATTAGGGCAAAATACCTTTAGAAGTTTGAGACTCAAGTCACTCAACCAGCGGAGAAGTTTGTGACTCAAGCAGTTGCAAAGTTTGAGAGTCGAGACTCAACCAATTGAGTTTAATCATGATGAGAAGTTTCAAGGGATAATGTTGATCAGTGATATCATATATGTAGACTTGTAGTAGGCTAGTGGCCCCATAGCTTGTAGACTTTGTTTTTGGACTCTAGACGCCATTTAGAGCCTCATTGATTATACATTTTGTTGTTGATATGTATTGCACTCGATGTCATTTTGATATATTCACCTTCACATAATATATATATGAACAAACTTTGCATATTTTGTCTCTATTGGTTTAGAATCATGGTTTTAAATCTTAAAAATAGCTTTTTTCATTAAAAATTAAGTATTTCATGTGTTTTTTTTTAAACTGGTTCATTGAGATCTAACCAGTCCCAGTTTGACCGGTTTCGGTTTGAAACCCAGTTTATTAGGTGGATCAGTCTGGTCACTGATTCGGTTTTGAACACTATGATTTTGGTCAAACAGAGCAATCAAGGATTTGGTCAAACATAATAGATAAGATTTGGTCAACTTCAGATCTTCTCTTCCTCCTTCGCACGTGTAAACAAAATACTTCTTGACTTGATGATTTGAATTGATTTTATGCCAAATGGAGGAGGTCGAGTTTTCAACACGTAGAGGTGGTCGAGTTTTCAACACGTAGAGGTCAAATGAGGAGGTTTTTTACCAAGGGTCAAACCCATTCGTATGGCAGGGCCAACTTAACTATTTGGTGCCGACCAGAACTACAAAAATAATATTTTAATTTCCTTTTTACTTTTTTGACTTGAATACTGACCTTAGCCACAAAAATTCAACACTGCCTCTTAGCTAGGGAGGTATTCATCTTGACTTCTTCAAATGTCCTTCTTGTTGAAAATTTCTCCTTCTCAGAAAATTGAATGAGCTTGCTACACTGATGTATCTATCCACTTCATGTGGAAAGCGTCCTGCATCAGCATCATGCAAAGGGATTTGGTTGCCTACTAGTCAACTCTCCTTTGCAAATGGATCTAGTCACCCACTAAAAAAAGGCATTTTGGAGTCCCAATGGCCTTTTGGCCTTCTGGGGTCAACAAGACTATCCTAGTTCACCAATTATCCAAGTCGTCACCTAGAACCTAGTCAACATCTGTGAACTATGGTGAAACCCTAAGCAATTACCACCCCTGCATGCTAATTGAATGGCAATACACTTGACCGATGCTAAAGGCACTCACTCTACCCACTAGCCAAGTACCTCTTGGCAATCTAGGGTAGCACTCTGGGCCTTTATGTTCTCTAAGTCATTCTCCCTAGCCACATTACATGGCCCCTAGTCAATACCTTTGACCTGTCAATATCCTGACCTAGAGAGAATGTCTACCCCTTAATGCTACAACATCAACACTCCCTCTCAACAAGGGAGGCATTCTCGACCACTCCAAGCTTGTCCCTGAAATATCCAAACTTCGCCCTGGGCAAAGGATTGGTGAGAATGTTAGCAACTTGCTTGTATGTAGAAATGTATTGGAGCTTCACTACTCCCTTCTACACCATGTCTCCGATGTATGGTACTTTATCTCAATGTGCTTCGACTTGTCATGGAAAACTAGATTTTTCCAAAGCTTCACATAGCTTTGATTGTCACAACATATCACGATCGTTCCTGCATCAAATTAAACAATCCTGCAAGTAGCTTCCAAAGCCATAATGCTTCACAACTTGCCAAACTAGCTGCAATATACTCGGCGTCTACAATGTTGGGTGTGACAGATGTTTGCTTCTTGCTCATCAAAGAGATCATAACAGAACCCAAACTGAAACAACATCCTAAGTGCTCTTCCTGTCTTCGACACTTCCTTCCCAATTTAAATCTAAGATCCCTGCATCTATACTCCACCATTTGAGACATATTTTAGTCCATAACTAATTGTCCCATGCAAATATCTCAACACATGCTTTGCTGCAATCCAATGTACATGCTTCGGTTCTACCAAGAACTAGCTTAGGGTGTTCAATGCAAAGCAAATATCAAGTTTGGTATAAACCAGATACATCAATGAACCAATCAATCGTTGATACATAGAGGGATCCACCAAATCTAAATCAAAGTCTCTTAGTTTCTTTAGATTTTTCAACATGGGAGTAGACATGGACTAGCAATCCATCATCCCAAATCTCTAAAGGATCGTAATGATATACTTCCCTTGACCAAGGAAGATCTCTCCTAGCTTCTACTATACTTCTAATCCCAAGTAGTAATGCATCAAGCCTAGATCCTTCATCTCAAACTCAGAGGTCAACTCCCTCTTACATTGATCAATGAGATTCTCTGCTCCTGTCAGATGTAGGGACCAACCCTATAAATTTATTTATTTTAAATACTAAAATACAACCATAAGAAAATAGCATTGGGAACTCAAAAATTTATTAAGCATTATATAAAACTTCCCTGAATTTCATTTCATTGAACATATCATCTAAATTACATGTTATTAACCAAACCATAATGAAGTCATACAAAAGAACATTATAACAACATAGGTACTATTCACCAAGAGACGAAATTCAAACTTGACTTGCCGTTAATTGCCCTCCTTAATTGCCAGTCACCTCCACGTGTGAATGTCAGCATGCTTAATCCGAATAAAATGACCCACGAGTTGACCTCCCAGCCTATTCCTTGGGTACTCTCCTTCCCCCGGACCCCCGAGCTGCAATGGGGTTGTACAATGGACGAATGTAATAACTAGTAGAGGAGAGCACTCTTTAGCTCAAGAGCCCTCTCTCTAAAGTCCTCTACCTCACCAAACTCACTATAGCTCGTAGTCACTACTCTGACAATCTCATCCATCCAACAGTAGGGTAAAGAAAGTCTTTTCTCCCATGGCCCACCCCTTCTTTTATAGGAGTCCTCATAGGTGACACTTAGCCTTTCATGCATAATTAATTATTTTTGATAATCCAATAGTTTGATTATTCACCCACCCATGTGTCACTCTCTCATCAAGGATCTCCAAAATTATTTATTTAAATTTTAATTTAAAAATAATAATTTTCCTCACCTCAACAAGATTCTCATTTCTTCTCCTAGTTGTCTCTTGATCCCCCTTTTTACTCCTTAAGTTGTGTTCATTACAAAAGTTAATTGATAAGTCAAGATTTGATCCCCTATCTACTCCCTAATTTAACTCAAGTTATCTCTGAGATGGATATTCTTATGTTGGTTGTTGCCACATGGAAGTTCTCTAAATTTCTCTAAAATTCAATTTATTAATCTTATTTCAATTCACCATCCTCTTCTCTTAATTAGGTTTAACTATTTTAGGATTAATATTTATCCTTACATGTATGCCCCTTTTTACCTAATTAAACTACATTATCTCTCTAATATTTTCCAATATGGGAAAGGTAGAGTTTTGAAGGTAAAATATTATATTTCTTCCTATGATCCTCTTAACCCAAGTAATATAAGGCACCAGAAATAGCCAGAGTTTTTATTAATGAGATTATGAGATTGCATGGAGTGTCTAGGAAGATCATATCTGATAGGGGAGCAGAGTTTACAAAAAGGTTTTGGACCAGTTTCCAAGAAGCTTTGGGAACCCAGTTGACCTTCAGCACTGCTTATCACCCTGAGACAGATGGGCAGACAAAGAGGACCAATCAAATCATCGAAGACATGCTTCAGATGTATGTGATGGACCAACAAAAGAGATGGGAGTAGTTTTTACCCCTCGTGCAATTTGCTTACAATAGGAGTTATCAAAGTTCCATCAAGATGGTGCCATTTGAGTTCTTATACAGAAGACCTTGCAGAACACCTCTCAGTTGAGACCGACTAAAGGACCGAGTATTAATAGGACTAGAAGTGGTGCAAGAGATGGAAGAACAAATGACTATGATTAGAGGAAGGCTAAAAGAAGCACAAGATCGACAAAAGCGCTATGCTCATGCTCATCGGGTAGACCGAAGTTATAAAGTGGGAGATAGGGTGTTCTTGAGAGTAAGGCCCCAAAAAACTCTATAAGATTTGGAAAAGGAGAAAAAAATTGTCTCCACGGTTTGTGGGACCTTTTGAAATCTTAGAAAAGAGAGGGTCGGTGGCATATAGGCTTGTCTTACCTCCATCTTTAGCACGTATGCATGATGTGTTTCATGTTTCTGTTTTGCGTCATTAAATTTCGGATCCTTCGCATGTTATTGACTTTGGTCATTTGCAGGTTTCGGATGAGGGAACGGTGATGACCGAACCAGTTTGCATACTGGACCAGCGAACTTTGCAGCTTAGACGACGGTTAGTGAACCAAGTTAAGGTCCAGCGAGACAATTATAGTCCCAGTTCAGCTACTTGGGAGGACGCCGAGGAGATGCGTCATCGTTTTCCTTACCTATTCCAAGGACTTCGAGACAAAGTCTAGTATTAATAGGGGGTGTAATGTAGTGACCTGCTCTAGTCGACTGACAATGATATGACATTAACATTTATTTAGCCCTAAGGCCCACACTTTATTCTTTGAGGACCTCAGGGTAAGGATCCGAACACATAACTCTATTATTAGTGGTTGCGATATTAGTGGTTGTGATGTTTATGTATGTCATCTATTGATATTATGATGATTGTAACATAAATGGTTATGTTTGGTCTCTATTGAATTTATGATGTTGATAGCTTTGATGGATATGTATGTTTCCATTGATGTTATGATGATGATAGCCATGATGGATGTGTCCCTTATGTTACCTACCTGCATTAGTTCTGGTTCATAATGAACAATGATGAGAATGACTAGGTGATGTTGATGATGCTATTATGACAATGACTAACACTGAGAAACCTTGTTACTGATGATTATTGAGTATGGTAGAAAACCACGAGACGCACTCACATATGACGAGTTGACGACACCTAGTTTGATGAAAGTTTATATTATGTTATCTTTGAAATTCTAAGTCAATTTTGAAACCTGCTATATATGTTTATCTATATTTTGATGATATGTTAGTGGCTGCAGGCACAAATTAGTTGTTTGGCCGAATGACTCACGTATGGGTGATGGGGATGCTATTATGACAATGACTAACACTGGGAAACCTTGTTACTGATGATTATTGAGTATGGCAGGAAACCACGAGAGGCACTCGCATATGACGAGTTGACGACACCTAGTTTGATGAAAGTTTATATTATTTTATCTTTGAAATTCTAAGTCAATTTTGAAACCTGCTATATACGTTTATCTATATTCTGATAATATGTTAGTGGTTGCAGGCATAGATTAGTTGCTTGGCCGAATGAGTCACATATGGGTGATGGGGTTGTACAATTGGATGGAACTGCATGGGAGGGGTGGGGCAATGTCCCTGATCTCACCCACTAGCACTCTCGTTGTGACTTGGGCTGGAAAGGTTGAAACACCTTCGCCTTGAAGATCACGATGTCATGGGGGCAGGTCCCAAAGTTGGGTCGCTCATGAGAATTTTACTGGGGGCGCGCATCAAGGCGGATTCCTTGATCCCCAACACCATTAGTCTCACTATAGCAGGCAACATAAGAGATGATAGTGGTCTCTGTCGTTGTACCTATACTTTCCCCTCGGAGCTACTGAATGCTTGAAGGGCAAGTGGCGTGGCACCCTTGGAAATTCAAGGGAATTTCTTGAAGGGCACGACCAACTTGGCACCCTTGGCATCACAAATACACTGTTAGGTGTGACACCCTTGGAACTTCAAGGGAAGTTCTTGAAGGGCACAACCAAAACTTGGCACCCTTGGAATCATTAAAAATAAATATAATCAAGATATGAAAACCAGGTAAATTCACATCAAGGGTAAATGATGTTTGAAACCGAGATAATTAAATCAAGAATAAAACTTGGGTTGAGAGGATCATAGGAAGAAACATAATATTGTACTTTAAAAACTCTACCTTTCCCATGTTGGAAAATATTAGAGAGATAATGTAGTTTAATTAAGTAAAAAAAGCTAAGAGAGACATAAATGTAAGGATAAATATTAATCCTAAAATAGTTAAACCGAATTAAGAAAAGAGGATGGTGAATTAAAATAAGATTAATAAATTAAATTTTAGAGAAATTTAGAGAACTTCCATGTGGCAACAACCAACATAAGAATATCCATCAAAGAGATAACTTGAGTTAAATTAGGGAGTAGATAGGGGATCAAATCTTGACTTATCAATTGACTTTAGTAATGAACACAAATTAAGGAGTAAACAGGGGGATCAAGAGACAACTATGAGAAGAAATAGGAATCTTGTTGAGGTGAGGAAAAATATTATTTTTAAATTAAACTTTAAATAAATAATTTTGGGGATCCTTGATGAAAGAGTGACACATGGGTGGGTGAATAATCAAACTATTGGATTATCAAAAATAATTAATTATGCATGAAAGGCCAAGTGTCACCTACAAGACCTCCTATAAAAGAAGGGGCGGGCCATGGAAGAAAGGACTTTTCTTTGGAGTCGTCTAATGAGGCGGAGGAATTGCTCGGACAGCCAAGTGGCCAGAATCCGGGCAAAAAAAATTCAAAAAATCTAGTAGAGGCAGTGTATGAATCATGTTTTCGATGGTGGAAATGGATTCAGCACCATCAAAAACGTCTGGGACACCTAAAATTTTGAAGTTTAACAACTATAACTTGGATTTACAAAAACCTTTGCCGGATTTTCTCTAAATATGACCGAAATTTCCATAACTTTTCGGGAAACTCCTCTGCCTCGTTAGACTACACGCTTTTCTTTACCCTACTGATGGATGAACGAGATTATGTCAGAGTAGTGACTACGAGCTATAGTGAGTTTGGTGAGGTAGAGGACTTTAGAAAGGGGACTCTTGAACCAAAGAGTGCTCTCCTCTACCAGTGATTACATTCCTCCATTGTACAACCCCATTGCAGCTCGAGGGTCCGCGGGGAAGGAGAGTACCCAAGGGGTAGGTTGGGAGGTCAACCGGTGGGTCATTGCATTCGAATTAAGCACATCGACATTCACACTTGGAGGCAACTGGCAACTAAGGAGGGCAATTAGCGGCAAGTCAAGTTCGAATCTTGTCTCCTGGTGAATGGTACCTATGTTGTTATAATGTTCTTTTGTATGACTTCATTATGGTTTAGTTAATAACATGTAATTTAGATGATATGTTCAATGAAATGAAATTCAAGAAAGTTTTATATAATGCTTAATAAATTTTTCAGTTCCCAATGTTATTTTCTTATCGTTGTATTTTAGTATTTAAAAAACAAAAAAAACAAAAACAAAAACAAAACAAACAAACAAAAAATTATAAGGTTGGTCCCTATATCAAAAACAAGTCATCAACATATAACAACAAGATCACAAACTCACCTCCAGCAACCTTGTAGTAAAGGTTGGGATCAAAATCACACTTGGTGAAACCAAGACTCGTCAGGTATCCATCAATCCTAGAATACTAAGCTCTAGGTGCTTGCTTAAGATTGTACAAAGATTTCTTCAACCTATGAACATGAGTCTTCCTCTCATGTACCTCAAAACCTTAAGGTTGTTCTATGTACACTTCTTCCTCAATTACTCCATTGAGGAAAGCAGTCTTCACATCTATCTAATGCAATTTCCAACCCATAATAGAAGCAATAGAAATAATAGTTCTAATAGAAGTGTACTTGGCAACTGGAGCAAATGTCTCCTCATAGTCCTCTGCCTCTTTCTCGGAGAACCCTCTTGCCATGAATCTTGATTTGTACTTCTCTATGTTACCATTCACTGCATGCTTGATCTTGTAGATCCACTTGGAAGTCAGCACTCACTCTTGGCATGATATCCCACACGTCATTCTTCATTATGGACTGATATTCTTCCATCATGGCATCCTTCTAAACTTGTTGACATGTTGCCTCCTCATAGTTGGATGGCTCAAAATCAATGTTGCGACTCATCAATGCTGCATATCCTAAGTAGGTCTTAGGACGTTTGCTTTCTTTGAAAGTACCATAGGGAGTTGTGTATCCCTCTACTTCCTGCAATGTACTTCAAAGCCATGTTGGTTTTTTCTTGGGTTCTAGAACAACAACCCTAGGTGGGTCCACTAGATCATTTTGCCCTTCTAGCTCTTCCTGGTGATCTGAGAGATGTTCCACAAGTTCAGAAGGCCCTTAACCTACATCCTTGGGTGCTTCATGCTCTCCGTCATCATCAACATCTTTAGACTTTCTGAAAGTTGCATCCTCATCAAAAATAACATCTCTGCTAACTTCAATATGTCATTGTCCTAGAATATAAATTTCAGAAGCCTCTGATGACTCACTGTATCCAACAAATGTTCGCTTCTTTCCAAAAGGCTTCAGCTTTGTCCTCCTCTCCTTGGGTACATGAATGTAGACAGAACAACCAAAGATCCTCAAATGCCTGACCTCTAGTTTCTCACCTGTGAAAACTTCCTCGGGAGTCTTGAATTCCAAAATTCGGTGAGAACTTCTATTTTGAACATAAACGGTTGCCTTGGATGCTTCTCCCTATAAGAAACTGTACAAATCTTGATCATGAATCATTGCCTTAGAGCTTCCACGATGGTCCTATTCTTCCTTTCAGTAACCCCATTTTGTTAAGGGTTATAAGGGACTATCAACGCCCTCTTAATCCCAACTTCTTTGCAAAATGCAATAAGTTACTTGGAAGTGTATTCTCCTCCATTATTTGACCTTAGAATCTTGATCTTCTTCCCTATCAAGTTCTCTACCTAAGCCTTGAATTCTTGAAACTTACTAAAGACATCATCTTTTGTCTTCACGAAGTAGATCCTTGTTTTTTAGGAAAAATAATCAATAAATGTTACATAGTACAAGAAACCACCCAAAGAAGTGGTCGCCATCGGTCCGCATACATCTGAATGAATTAGATCCAGAATTACTTTGGATTTGTTGCCATTGCTCGAAAAGTATCCTTGACATTCTTACCAAGTGCACAACCTTTGCAAACTCCTTCATATTGTACTTGGAGCTCTAGAAGACCTGTAACCACGTTCCTTGATACTGACAAATCCTTATTGTGAATGTGAGCAAATCATGGTTCCATAACTCACATAGATTGGTGTCATTATGCACCAATGCTTGAGTTAATGATCCTAAGAGTTTGTACAAGCCTCCCTCTCGAACACTAGTCATATTTGCAAAATCTATGTTTGAGCCCTTTTTCCATACAAGAACCTACCCATCAACAAATGCAACTTTATAGCCTATGTCTTCCAACGATGAAGTAGAGATTAGGTTCTTTTTCAAACCTGGTACATACAACACATCATTTAAATAAACATGTCCTCTTGACTCCAGTTGAAAAGATGTTGACCCAACACCTTTGACCATAATTGACATTGTCACCAAGTTCCACTTTCAGTGTTGACTTCTTCTCTACCAATTTTGTGAGACTGTCACAATTTCCTGTCATATGTCTAGAGGCACCACTGTCTACTAACTAGATGTCACTATTATCTGCAACAATAGCTGAAAGACAAGAAAAGAAAAGAAAATCTTCTTCACTTTCATTCTTGAATTCTTTTGATTTGGATGTTCATCGTCATCAATGGTTGTTGTTGAAACATGCAGCTTGCCTTTCCTCTTCTTATCATTTTTCCTTTCAGTGCATTGACTTAGTGACCAAACTTGTGACAATGAAAACATTTAATATTTGACAAATCTTTCTTCTTTTGATCATGATTGGGAGCAGGTCTTCTACCTATATTCTTTTTCTGAAATCTTCCAAAATTTCTTCTTCCTTTACCATTCTTTGCATGAGCTGCAAATGCTTGAGATTCACCATCTTGAGGTCTCTGAATCTTCCCTTTTGGTATTATTCTAAATTCCTCTTGAGTACATGAGGTCCATAGTTGATTAAACTTAGGAATTTTTGTTCTACCACAAATGCTAGATGCAATGAATCCCATGAATCAAGTAGACCATTAAGAGTTGTAGTCACAAGTTATGTTTCTTCAATGCTTTCTCCAATAACTTGAAGTTGATCTCTTAATTGAGAGATTTTCATGAAGTAGGAAGCCACTATATCATCTTTAGTCATATGAACATCACAAAGTTGGTTCCTCAAGCTCATTTTCTGGCCAATGTTGTTGATGGTATACAATCCTATTAGGGCATCATACATCTGCTTTGAAGTTTGCAGTCCTGAAACATATGGAATCAAGTCGTCTCTGATGGATTCAACGAGAATCCTCTTAACTGTGATTTCAGACTTCTTGTACCTTTCTTTTCCTTCATAATCTTGTGGTTCAGTAACCTTGTCTTTCACATAATCCATAACATCATTCTCTTCAAGAATGAGACCAAACCTTGTCTTCCAAGCTCTAAAATTTGTAGCACCTTCCAACTTATTCTCTGTCTTAGTAGATGAACCCATGGTCAAAGATCTGATCATAGATTAGATTGCAGAAGTGGGTGTCTTCAAGGGTGATCTCAATGTTCTTTTCTTCACCAAAGCTCTGAAACCATGTTGATTTTCTAGTGCTAAGAGGACAAGCTCAATTTTCTGCTACTAATAATTACTTCTAATGATATTTTTTTTGCACTCTCCAAATTATCATTAAGCAATTACACTTCAGAAAATTCAACTATAAATGCAATAGAACAATAGAATAGTAGAGATCACAATAGAACAGTAGACACCACAAATTTTTCACCTGGGAAACCCAACCTTGGGAGAAAACCTAGCAATCTTTTCTAGGAGAAATTATTGTTTTCAACAAATGTTACAATCTGATTTTTTGGTTAATCTGACCACACAAACTAGCTAGGTCAAACTTGGTCCAACTGCCCACAAAAATTAGTCAAATTGTTGCCCAAAAATCTCGGTCAACTCTAACTAAACTTCTGTCCAACACTACCCAGAAATCTCAGTCAACTTTGCCTCAGAAAGTCTCAGTCAACTACGATCAACTCTGCCTTTGAAGGTTCAGTCAAACTGCCTTAGACAACCTACAGTCAACTCTTCCCTCAAAAATCTGGTCAACTGTATGGTCAACTTAGCCAGAAAGAAGTTCAGTCAGCCCTCCAAAATTTCGATCAAACAGAACAGATAAGACTTGGTCAACATCAAATCTCCTCTTCCTCCTTCGCACATGTGAATAGAAGACTTCTTGACTTGATGATCCGAATTGATTTTATGCTTAATGGAGGAGCTCGAATAGTCAATATATAGAGGTCAAATGAGGAGGGTTTTGACCAAGGGTCAAACACATTCGTATGGTGTGGTCGACCTGACTGTCTTGGGTCGACCTAACTGTCTAGGGCCGACTTGAACTTCAAAAATAGTATTTTAATTTCTTTTGACTTTGTTGACTTGAATGCCAACCTTAGCTACAAAAATTCAACAGAAAGGAAGTTGGCCTAAGGCACAAGGAGGCCTATTAGGGCTTGCCACAAGCAAGGGAAGCCTACCATGGGCTAGGAAAGGTAGTCATAGGCCTAAGGGAGCAGGTCGAGGCTACAATAAGGCTAGTAGAGCGTTGTTGTGCATCGAAAAGGAGGTTTGTCTGCTACAGCAAGGAGAAAATCCACTGCCAAGTACAATGATTAGTGTTTTGGTAATTAATGTGGGCTGGTAATTCCCTAGTTTACTACAACTATGTATTTAGAGTGTTGTATGTATATTTGTTTGGACAGGAAAGGCTTAGAGGACAAAGCCTCAACCCTAGCTGTTTTGTCAAAAGGATTTGCCATTGTATTTGGCAAGGGACTGGGATTATAAAAGGCCACTATCCCTGGTACGAGAGCCTTGTGGAGCTTCTTATTAATGCACTGATAAGAAAGCGAGTTTGGGCATAATTATTGTGTATTATACATTTTGATCTAATTGCCGGTATATTTTGTAGTGCAAAAGTTTTAAAGTTAGGCATTTTCAGTGTATTTATGTTCTCTAGCTAAAGCATAGACCAGACCTAGGGTGCATGGAATTATAACATTGAGTAGCCTATCTTTGAAGGCATTTTGCCTGTAGGTACCTTTTTCAAAAGACAACGAAAATTGCTTGGTTAGATAGCCCTCTCAAAGAGCTTTCCAATGGGATATGGCACTTAGTCTAACTCCCCATGAATGAAGAGAACCTTGAGTTTGAAGTGACGAATTACAAAAATACCTAGTCTAGGTCCCAATGGGTCATGGTTTTGATGGATCAATGGATTTCCAACCATCCAGGGGTCACGGTGATGAGAACTGGGCAAATGACCATTGATCTAGATTCATTTAACCATCCAAACCCATTTGGATGCACCAAGGCATCTAAGCATATGGGCCTTCAGGAGTGCACCAAGGCAACCACTTACGGAAGTAACCAGATCCCGTATTTGCCAGCGTGAAATCCAGACGACATGGTAGCACAGGAGACGCCAGATGGCAAAACAGGTGGCAAGTCAATGACATGGCACTCTGTGGTCATGACACGTGGTGAGTGGATTTGGCATTTTTGGGTGGCCAAGTGACCCCTTTTCGAGTGACACGTGGCAATGACATGGTGGTGACATGGCATGACAGGTGAGAGAAAGACAACGTGACAAATGATGTGGTAAGTCTTAGGATTCGCACCAAGGGTCTGGTTTGGCGAAGCTTTCCTTAGTATTCCAAATTTTTGAAGTGGCCAACAAATTGTGTTTTTTTGCCAAATGGCAACTCAAGAAGGGAGGAACCATAGTGAGTCTTTACATCCAACTATTCGGCCATTAGATGGCAAGACGTCTAGTGCGAAGGGAAGTGGGGACCACATCCCAGATCCAACGCAAGACTTAGAAGATTTATCCGACCATCTAAATGTTTGATAGTGCAAGTCTAGTATAGAGGGAAGTGGGGACTGGATCTCAAATCCACGAATTCATCCAGATGCAAGGATATCTGGGCTTGGACCGCACCCGAGTATCTGTCGTATTAAAAAATCGAGCATGCCTACAAACGTCTGAATGCCAAATTGTGAAGGCTTTTCATTATAACAGTAAAATGTCGGATAGCACAGGCTACAGTGTACACAACTAAGCACCATTAAGCCTAAGCTCTAGGTTCTACCCCTTGGTCACATGGCTTGAGGTGGTTAAAGCCCAAGGGTTGGGGCCGAATTTTTGGCATTTGTTGGGCACCAAAAACAGTTAAACAACAATTTTAGTTGGACAAAAATAAAACAAGGGTTTGTATGTGACGCCAAAAATGGAAAAATGCCCAAACGAAGGATAAATTGAAGTCTAAATGAGGCAAATCTTAGAGACTAGCAAAAATCATACGACGTGGGAAGTCAAGTGTCTCAAGTTCTCATGTTGAGAAGGCGAAAAGAGCATTGTAGACAAGCAATATTGTGGCAATTCATAAGAGGTAGCGGTGCTACAAAAATTTATATAGGTTGAATTCCTGATTAGGCAGAAAGCATGAGAAAGAAGAGAGTGTGCTCGAGAGTACTAGGCAGAGATTGAAACTACTAAATGTCATAAATCTGAAGCAGATAAGAGAGAGTGTGCAGACGAGAGTTGAGCAGAGTCTGAAAGTGAAGAATGGTTGAGATCTCAAGTTGTTGTGTACAAGAAAAGTGTTGAGAATCAGAGGAAGAGAGGGCGTCGCAAGGCAAAACTAATATTAAAATTGGCTATCAGGGGATTGGAGTATCCTTCGAGTAGGTGCCTATAAAGATCAGCAAATCAGTGCCTATAAACAATGGCAATTGGTGCTTCCAGCAAATGGGTGCTTGCAAAGAAAAGGGGTTTGGAACCTTCTATAAGTTGGTGCCTACATAACTTGATGTAAATTGAAGTTAGTGCTTGCATTTACATTAAAATTAAAAGAAGATTTGTGGTTTTCTCCTGTATGGGTTTCCACGTAAACATGCTATGTCCAATTCATTAGGTGATCGATGCAATGCTGTATTACTGAATGTGTCTATCTGACTAAATAATTGTTAAAATTTATATAATACTGATTCACCCCCCCTCTCTGTATTAGTCTAGTTTCCAACAAGGGGCAAAGGGACAACCCTATTTGAGCCGAATGGTACTCTTGATAAAATCTAATAACCCCTATGTTGTGAGTAAATGACTAATAATCGACTCATAAAGACACATGATAGCAGTCAGTAATGTATCAGAGATACCAATATCTCTAATTCTCTATAAGAAAGAATTCCAATAATCCACAAAGCAACAATAGATTTTTGAAGAGCAATGTTGCACCTCCTCAACGATGGTCGGGAGTGTAAGGAAGTGATCAACAATCTAGTTCTCGGGTTGAAATCCAGCCTATCCTCTAACTCTAAGTTGCCTCCCCTCAAACTTCCCAAAAAGCTTCAAATGGAGAAAAACATCATAAAAGTTAGAAAATGGACCGTCCTATAGTTTAGAAAACAAGTGGTCTACCATTGTCATCCAAAGATCATTCTCTTGTAGTAAGAATGTAACCCTCACCTTCCATGATAAGAAATTCAAGACACCATCCGATCTAACTTCAAACCTCAAGCACGTCATTGCCATCTCTAAGATTTACTACACAAACTCCTAATTATAAAAATAAAACTTTGAAGCCCTCTAACTATTGGTCCTTCTGTCCAGCAATTGATTTACCACTGCAAATCCTTGAGAACCTGAATCAGAGAGGTTATCTTTAATAGCATGCTAAAATTTCCAATCCTAAGAGACTAAAATCCTTGTGATCTCAATTAAACAAATAAAGCTAAAATTAAATTCAAACCATAGCAATTAATAACAAGAGCTAGAAATTATATAGTGGAAGCATAAAATCAATTTCACACATACAAGTAATTACTCCTTCAAATCAGTTTTCCATTCTTTCAAAGAACTTACAAGGAAATCTCCACAAGCTGCCCACTAAAAAAACAGCATTGCACGGTTATAGAAATCGCCTTGAACTGCGCAGAATGACCTGCGGAGAATGTATAGCCTACTATACAGATGTACAGCCTAACTGTACGAACTGTGCAGTCTGTCCATACAAACTATAAAGACACCTATGCTGCCTATCCATACCACTATATAACTATACTGCACAATTGTATAAACATATAACACACTTTCCTTCCCTCCTTGCTGTGTCTTACTTCCTACATACATGCCCACTGATTATCTTCTCGAAGCCAGTTTGTTTGTGATAATATCATCTAATCTAACCTGCCTACCTTCAAGCTCAGTCCAATTATAAACAGCGATATATCTTCTTCTGCCCTAATTTTACGATTTTCCATTTTAATCAAAAAAAACCCGCGAGGTTAGACCTTCATTGTATAGTTTGTGTCCAAGACCCTGGCCTTAAATGCGGAACACGATAATAATAATAATATGTTACACATAAGATGAAAGACAACGAACTATACATCCAAAAATAGAAAAAGTGAATTATGGATGTCGAATGAATGATGATGACAGAAGATTACAGCTTCTTCTGTAAGACAAATGAGTATTTTTGATAGATATGAATATGGATCTAGATGTACAATAATAAAATGTAAATACAAATACAGAATAGATAAAAAATAATGGTCAACCGACCTACGTACCTCGGGGGAGAGCTTCTTGCAATGGCCGCACCAGGGAGCATAGAAATCGACAAGAATGTAATCGAATTTGGAAATGGCTGCTTCAAAATTTGTGTTATCCAACTCCAACACTCTCCCCCCCAATTGACGCCAAGTACTATCCCCCTCGTCATGGGATTCTACTCTGAACCCTGAATCTAAAACTAAAACGAAGAAGCACAAGATCAGAAATCGTGACGCACAGCGTGAATGATCCATCTTCTCTCCCTCTTTCCTCGGCCCCCTCTTTCTTCTAATTCTTCCAAATGTTTTCCACTGCCATGCCAGTAAAAAATGTCTCCGGCAAAAGATGAGAGTTCCAGCTTTATTTATTTGACTTTACTTTTATTTGATTTCCTGCGAAAGATGAGATTTTCGAGTTTTATTTTAAAATTTTAATTAATTAATTAATTTTAAATTTTAAATTATTTAAATTAAAATGACAATCCACTTCCACTTTTGCGTCAGAAAGAAAGGTGTTGGATAGAGATTAGCATTGTGCAGAAAGGTGTTGGATAGAGATTAGCATTGTGCTTTTCTTTAGTGTAGGCGGTTGAAGTTATCTTGCCCATTTCGCTCCACACATGCACCGTTAAAATTTGAACATGTTTTTGGTTATTCTATAAAGGGTTTCGGCGTTACTTTTTTTTCCCCTCTCGGAAATCAGGGTAGGTTAACTCGAAAAGATCATATTGGGCCTAATCCCAATCCCAAAGGGTGTTGGGAGAATAGCATGGGTGACTTCCCATCGTCAAGGTGCTTTAGCAATGGGATATCAACTAGTTGAGTTAATTTTTCAGGTTGGGTTCTGGGTATTATAAAAGTGTTTTTTGAAATTTGTTACCAAAAAAAATTAACATTTTAATTTAAGTTTAGAATGTAGATAGATCAAAAAGTGGTGATTTGATAAAAATGTTTTTAAAAGAATGGTAGTTTTTTAGCCTACTTTGCTATGTAGTGTGGAGAGGTCCATGTGCAAAAGCTCTGGTGAGGACTACTGCTCGGAAGTAATATATCTTTAAGTCGCTCGTTTAAATTTTTGGTTAAGTGAATACAGAGGAAATAGGATAAACATTACATTTAAGGATTTGCTTTCCTGAAATCGAAAGCAGTGGATCAGAAGTGGGAAGAAACCCAAGCCATCCTTTGTTCAACCCGAGTTCGTGTCTCCATTGTAGCAGGTGTCAAGTCATTAGACCTTTGTGTCGTTCGTGATCCGATCTACTCTCATACTTATATTGGGCGGTATGTATTGGTGCGTTTGTTTATTCGGTGGTGCCCAGCTTTACATTTAATTCTCATATTAATCTTGGGTTTTTGAAGGGAAGAAATCAGTCACGAGGGCTTGGGTTTGGACAATGTACTACCAGAAGAGTGGCAACCTGAATTTTATCCCATGGTGGTTTGCAGTGGGAGAAGAACAAAAGTGGAGGATTGTTCTTTTATCAAATGTTTGATGTGGTAAATTGTGATGGTACTTGTTAGTACTGCTTCACGATCAGCCTTCGCCTGTACGCAAGGTATTCGCTATATATTTATATGATGAGCAACGAACAGCGTGGACAGCAGTGAGAGCAACGAGCAATGAACAGTGAGCAGTGTGAGAGCAAGGAGCTTTTATGCAACAGAAGTATCAAACAGTGAGCAAGGAGCAGCGATAACCTGAACAACAGGGAGCAGTGCGGAGTAATTTTGGCATTTTATAAACCTACATATTTCTCAAAACAGGTTGGACGCAAATGCATTCAAACATGACAAAGGGACAAGAAATTTCAAAACATGTGGAGACAGATGATTTAGGACAAGTGAAAATTGCCTCATCCGCTAAAGCTGGGAAGTGGGTTTGGGTTAATGCTAAACAATATCGGAGCATTTTAAAACGAAGACTAGCCCATCTAAAATGGGAGCAGACAAGGAAAAAACGGTCTAAAAAGGAAAGTACTTGAGCCCTTCGCAAGAAGCACTCAAACAAGTCCCCTCTACAAGCACGTGGCAACAAGAAATCCATAGGAAAATTCATTGATGATTCTACCTTATATAGTCCCACATCCACACCTCTCACCTGGTCATCTGATCTTTACGTGAAATAATTGTTAAATGCAAAACAAAGATTGGAGGTTTTAGAAGCTAAAGAGTAGGAAAGAGATCATAAAATTCATATAATAACTGTTGAAAACGAGGCTTTAGCATAAAGCAATAAAGTTTTAAAAGAACAAGTGGCATTGCTACAAGAAGCTCTCCTGATAGGGAAGACACAATGGCAACGCATGAAGGCGGATGTGCAAAACATAAAGAAATATGTAGAGGAAAGTACAGAGGTGGTGAATGTGAAATCATCCCAGGATAAAGGGAAAATGATTGCCCAGATAGACAACCATGAAGAGAAAGCAAGGGAAGAAAGGAATGGAGATACCACAAAAGTTTCCAAAACTTGGGCTCAAGTTATTAGCAATTCTGCTAGTAAGGAAGGAGAAACAAACATCCAGGTTGACAACATGCAAGATAGAGAAGGTAAGGAAAGACAAAATAGGGTAGCAAACATAATTATTAAAGGGGTGAAAGACTATGGGAAAATGAATGTACTCTTGACCTTTGCAAGAGACTTCTTGAAAGACAAGTTGCTATGGCAAGGACAAATATGCCAAGCATGGAGGGTGGGTAAGTTTAGCGGGGAGAGAGATAGGCCCATAAAAGTCAGCATGCCTAGCTTGCCTGATAAATGTACCATTCTAAGCAAGAAACTTCTCTTGAGTGGTTCTCGTTTTTCCTATAAGAAGATTTAACTATAAAACAATAGGAGGAAAGAAGGAAGGAAATGTTAAAGGTTAGGGTAGCAAGAGAGCATGGATTTATAATGGCAAAGTTGTGATAGTGTGATTTGGACCTCCTTCCAAAACAAAGCAGCAAGATGGTAATAAAGAAGAGGCAACAAACTCTTCAACAGGAAATCAGGAAGCAAGGTCAGTATGGGAAAGCAAGGACAAAGACTCAAATGTGAGTCTTGCATGTCAAAATAAATAGCAATCAAGTCATACCCAGGTTTCCTTAAGATTAGTTTGTTGGAATTGTAGAGGTTACCCATGGAGACGAGGACCTGGGTTAGGGTCTATTGCGCAAGATAGAGACATAATTTGCCTCGTGGAAACACATGAGCATGAAGGGCACAAAACACCTATGTTTGAAGGACACTGGAAGATGGCAGTGTGGAACTAGGTAGCAAGGAATGGAAAAGAGCACGAAGGTATCATGGTTTTAGTAAGGAAGAAAGAAGGTCATCTCATTCAGTTAGAAAAATAAGACTCAAATAAGCAATTCATTTGGTTTAAAATATCATAAAATGGAAACCTCATCAGAATTGCAGCATGCTATTTTGCGCCGCAAATTTCAAAAATCTAGGCTTGACCACAAAGATCCATTTGTAGCCTTAAAAGCGAATATTGCAACATATTTGCAGTTAGGTGAAGTCCTTATAGTGGGTGATTTCAATGCTAGGACTACAAGTGAGCAAGCTAACATTCTTTGTTGTAAAGGTGATTGCAACCCTATTTGGCTTACCGAAGAGAGTAATCATCATTGGGAATGAATTTCAGAGGACAGGGGCTGCAATCTCTTTGGTGAACAAATGTTTACTCTATGTGGGGGCTTTGATTTAGTCATTTGTAATGGCTTCACTAGATGGGCAAAGTCCAGTAATTTCACTTACAATACTTACAATGGAGCAAGTGTAGTAGATTATGTAATTTGCTCGCATGGTTTGTGTGAGAAAATGGAGGAAGTTTTGATTGGAGATCAACTATGGGACTTAAAATCAGATCACAATCCAATTTATTTATGTTTCTCTTGGACTCGAAAGAAACAATTAGAGTAAAAAATTCAGCATGTCCAACAAAATCTCCCACACTGCATAATTCTTTTGACCCCAGAAAATTGTAATACATTCAAAATGACACTAGAGAGGCTCTTCGAAAAGGAGAAAATCACAATTCACAGCTTTTATGGTCATGAATTAACACATTTAATTCAATGCGCACTTACAAAGTGCAAAAGAGCAAAAATTAAGAAGTCTAAAACAAATTGCTTTCCAGGTAATCGTTGGTTTGACGAGGAATGCAAAAAGGCAAGGAGAATGTGGAAAGAGTAAAAAAGGATAACATAAAGCTCAAAGCTTACAAGCAGTTATTAAGCAAGAAAAAAGACAATTTCATGGTTTCAAGGAGGGAAGAGCTAATATTCATTGGGAAAAATAATCCCAAATTATTTTGGAAGGAGCTCCAACCAAAAAAGATACAAACTGGAAATAGTATTACAGCTTCTAAATGGTTTGACTATGCAAGACAACTCTATGAGCAGGATCCCAAGGTTGACCCTCCCCACTTGGTCAACATTGATACTGAACTCTTCACGATGCAAGGGGTAGAGATGGGTATCAATAAGTTGGGTGTTGGAAAAGCAAAATACTTAGTTGAACTCCAAGCAGAATATCTAAAGTGGGGCTCAAAGATTCTTGCACCTCACATTACAAAAAATTTCAACAACATCATACAACAGGGGCTCCCTACAGATTGGACAACTAGTCTGGCAATACCTCTTTTCAAGGGCAGTGACGTCAATAATCCCTCCAATTATAGGACCATAGTGATAAACCCTTTGTTTGCAAATCTATTTGGAAGCATGCTAGAAAACAAAATTAGCAAGTGGGTAGAAGAAAGAGATAAGCGTGCTAAAGGGCACGCAGATTTTAGACCTAAACATTCCACAGTTGATTATTGTATAACTTTAAGGCACATCATTGAAAAAGTTTGGGAGAAAAAGGAAGAAGTCTTTTGTTGCTTTATTGATTTCAGAAAAGCGTTTGACTTGGTTCCTAGGGATAAGATTCGACACATAATGGAGGAACTTGGGTTTCCTAAACTTTTGAGAGCAGGTGTGTATAGGCTGTATGAAGAGGTGAAAGTCAAAATTAGAACTTAAGCAGGCATTTCTGAAAGTTTTAGAAGCGATATCGGGGTCAAGCAAGGTTGCCCATTGTCTCCTACCCTTTTTGGTTTATATATCAACAAGCTTGAGGAGTCGTTAAATTTGCAAGGGGGTGATGGTATCTATTTGGGCAAGTTTGTTATAAGGCTTCTTTTGTATGCAAATGACCTTATTCTGATTACTAAATCAGCTCTTGGTTTGCAAGAGCACTTACTATACCTTGAGCATTTTTGTAGAAGTGTGGGGATGCAAGTCAATATTAGCGAAACGAAAGTAGTGGTTTTCTCTAAGAAAATAAAACACAACCAACATAAGTTCTACTTTGAGGGCAACATTATGGAAGAAGTTGCGGATTACAAATACCTCAGAATTGACTTCAACAAAAATATAAGTTGGAATGGTTGTAGAAAGAAAAGAACTTTGGGGGGGTGGAAAGCATTTTATGCTTTTCAAAATAGGTGTAGAGAGGCAGAGTTATGGGACTGGAAAACCACTCAAACTCTTTTTGGGCTTCTAGTGATTCTGGTGCTTCTCTATGGTTGTGAACTATGGGCCAGCAATACATCTGACATGCAATGGAGACAAATTGAGAAAATTTAGAAGCGTTTGATTACAAACAAATTCAAGATTAAAAGTGTAGTTCCTTATGCTATCTTGTTAAGTAAAACAGGGGTTGCTCCTATTGAAACAATTGTTATGGTGCGAGTCATAAGGTATTTAGAAAAAATTGAGCAAATGGAAGATGGTAGATGGCCTAAGGTTGTCTTTAATGACAGATTGTGCAAGAGAAAAAAAACTTGGATGCAGCAAAATAACAAATGGTTTAGTAAATGGGGTATTTGCTTGAACGTGTGTTCCATAAACAACAAATAGATAATAATTAAAAAAAAAAATTGTTATGAAAAGTTCCACAAGCGTACTTGGGATAAGGAGCTAGGAAGAAAGAAAAAGTATTATATTGAAGTGTTTAATGCCACTCATAGTCATCAACCAAAAGCATACATAGAGGCCAATATCTCTTGGAGAGCCAAAATTCTTATTGCTCAGTTAAGGACTAATTCTCATCAACTCTGTTGTGAA